>JANHGB010041375.1:56817-69326 GCA_026283785.1 Coracopsis vasa
AATAACGCATTTCATCACTTCTAAATAAGGGTAAGTGCATGCTGCCTGAATGGCTAACTATTGAAAACATTGAGTACCAATGAAGAATGGTGATTGGGTAAATGTGAAAGAGGTTTGGTGAAACCAATCAGAATTAAAACCACCTACTTACCTTTTCAAAGTTAGATACTGTAATTTGTTTGTCAGTGGGTAGATGTTTGGGTCAGCACTGTGAGTGAGTGACTGTCAGCAGGAATTCCTACAAGACAAGTAATTTCCCTCAATGTATTACTGACAGATTGCTCACTTCTTCGAATCACTAGAGAAAACAAACTTAATATTGTTACAGACAGAGTTTCTGTCTTCATTAGCCTTATAGAATGATTTTATCTAGCATTCAAAGACTACTGAGCTCTAGGTGGGCATATTTTAACAGAATGTTCCTTATTATAATACAGTGAATAGTGGCCTAAATTAAGGGAATGGTGTGTGCAAATTTCAGTACATGGAGGCAGTAAATTAAATATTTTGCTCCTTTTCTTACATAGAAATTTAGGTTGTAGCAGAGGAAGGAAAGAGGTTGAAAGATTTTATTAGGGCCCTGAGATATCATGCAAGCCCTTTAATGAAAATAAAATTAAAAATATGCCAACCTTGCCATACTTAGGAAAATTTAATTAAAATCAATGAAATAGTTATACTTCTGCCTTTCCCTACTTGAATGTTTATGTCTCTGTATGTAATATCTGTGTTATCAAGTTGAATTATATCAGTGGCAGTATCAATGAAAATGATGTCATTGGTTCAATATTTTACCATATAACCTCCTTTCTTCACAGATTTTCTTAATACACTATCTTCTTCTCATCTGCAGTCCTGAATTGTCTGGCAAAGTGATATTAATAAGGAAAAAAACATCCCATCAAAATTGGGGCTTTTGGCAGTAAAATATAAAGTCTGATGAAATTTTGGCTAGAGAGATTTTCCTAGCTCCTCCAGTAATGGCATTCCTGATCAAAATGAGAGGGAGTCTCTCTATTCATTTCCAGTTAGTAAAAATGGACAGAGAAGCAAACAAATCCCTTAGCTAGAGTAATCAGCCTGGCACAGCAACATTGCAGCTGCAAGACCCTTTTCTCACCCATTTAATGCCCTGCATCTCCAATGACTGCTTTAAACAGCATGTCTTTGTTATTCCCATTCTTGCTTAATGGAACAGTGTCACATTATTTAATAAAATATTTATAGGAATGTTTAAGAAAGAGACTGTTTCTATAGTCTGCAGCAGCTTGAGTACTTATCTTGGGTGTGGCAAGCCTAGATCCAGTCCTGACCTTGTGTTTCCCCTCACTGCAGGAAGGACACTAGTCACTGGACTGTCACCCAGTCTGGCATTGGTAGCTCCCCATTTCTGTTCCCTTCAAATGACTAACCACTCCTCCACCTTTGGAAGTGCTTCCTTCCTGCACCTTCTCTACTCCGCCAAGAGGGAAGACTTTTCTATCTGACATCTTGGGATCAGACATCTGGGATGATGCCTATTTTTTTCACTTTTAGATCTTACTAAGCAGGACAGCTGCCTTCCAGGCTCATATGCTTTGTTCCAGGGAGAATTTACCATTGAAATCATAAATGGCACAAACATAAACTCAGTTATCAGGGAACTTGTATGTTAAAAAGGATGTCATCCTTATAGCCTGGATTGCAGGAGATTTCCTGTGTCTCTTCAGTCTCTATCAAGGCAGAAGCTTGAGCCCAAGTGACTGAAGGAGTCTGAGCCCCCAGCGTCAACAAGACGTTCTTACTGTCTTAACCACTGGCTGCCCCTCACTGAAAGCCAAATCTCTATTTAAAAGTAATTGTGCTTTGCAAAGCTCCCTCCCTGGGGTATGTATTCACTCAGAAGCCAGTATGAAGCAAATAAGCTACTGATGCATTTACTGACAGAGCACCAGAGGCACCAGTACTATAGAGTGCCATCAGGGGATGAGCACATTTTTTAAAGCTCTTTTAAAACTGTGGCATCCCTTTGGGGAATAGGCTGACTGGGAGGCATACTCTGAGCTGGCATTTGGATTCCTTCAAGCTTTCTAGAAATGTGTATGGTGTATGCCTTACAGGAATTAGCTGCAAGTGAATATGTTTCTGGAATTTTATTATACTTCTGATAACTGTAGAGCATGCTTAATTTGGCTACAAATTACAAACATGTAGGATTTTTTCGTGTGAAGGTGTTAACATATTTTGATGTTTAGGAACTTAGCAGCAATCAGATTAAAGACAAAATTACTTTTAAGTTAGTTTTATACACAAAGGAAAATAATATGCTTCTGTATCATCATTCCTTCCTGACTAATTGCTACAGAAAAAAACCCCAACAAAACACCTTAACAACTCACCTTTCATCTGAATTAAAAGCTCTAAGAACACGGATGGTTAGATGAGAGCTTCTAGGTATAAAAATACACACACACACGTGCTTAAAAGATGCTGAGGAATTCTCTTAAAGATGCATGGAGTAGAAAGATCATCACCTGCCTTATTTGGGAGGATCTTTGATTATAATAAAGTATTTCCACTGACCCAATTCAGAAAGAAAGGGAAATTCATAGAAGATGAAATCGAACTCATCAATTCTCTGTGTTGCTATTGCTATCACTGAGTCTTTTTAGACAATGAAATAGGAATGGTATTGCCTCCAGCACCCTGTTTGTCTGAGATGTATTTGGTCTGTGAAGTTTTTAGAATCCATATGTTTGAGAAACTAGAAAAGTATCCTAACTCATAGAAAGTATTGGTATCATTTGTCTCTTCTTAAGTCTCAGCATGAGACTTAATGGCTGGAGACACACAGAAGGCTGAAAGTGTCCTGAAAAAAAGACTGGAGGGAGAGGCATCTTAAGGAATGTAGGAAGAAAAACACATCATGCTTAAATGTCAGGAATTATTCAAAACTTGAAGGAATTATCCACAAAATGTAGTGAAGTCAACACAATAGAGCATGTATTTTGGTGTCGTGCATGAATCATAACAAATAGCTAAGTATGAGAAAAGATGAAGAAATATTTCAGGTGCAGGAATAGTTGAGCGTGTTGTCATGTTCACTGGTGTGTTTGGAAGCAAAGAAATAAAAGAGGTAAAGTCCTTTCAGAGAAGTTGCATCATTTGTTCTAAACACTAGAAACAAAACAAGTCACAAGATTTAACTAGTCTACAGCTTTATTAAATAACACATCTGTGACCTATCCATAGTAATTCATCCAGTACAGGCTATCTCTTCTACTGCAGTCTTCAACACCTAGGGGAGGGCTAAGATCAGGCATCAAAACCATTTCAACCTGGTCCCAGTGCTGTTGCTGAAATACCATCACACCCACCACAGTTCTGAAATCATGGCATTCTTAGCCCAAATTCATATTTACTTGTGTAAAATGCATCAGTTTATAATAAATTCGTAATAGTAACTTCCCAGTTACCTGTTTTTGAGGTGCAAATGTGATTTTTTTTTTAGATGTAATTTTTATAAACCCATTTGAATATGTTTTGCATAATTTTGTGTGCACTTCCTTTAAGGAAATTATTTAATTTTCCTTGAAGGTGCATGAAAGTTCTAAATATACAGTAAAAGATCAGTGAGAGAGATCTGCTAAGCAGCCTGTAAAGCACAATTATTTGTAATGCTTTAAAATATCTGTAAACTGGACTTGTTTTTTGCTTCACAAAGAAAACATTGCACTGTTTTCTGTATTTAAATGTACATTTTAAATATGTTGACTTATCAGGTAACACAGCAGGCTGAACAGGGGCAAACCATTTTTAATGGTATGTTAATTGAATGGGATGCTATAGATGCACCTGAGTGACTTTTTTTCCCAGATGTGCCCCAGCTGACTGATAAAGCTTCTCCTGATCAGTAGAGCCAGTATATATTTATTATATCCCTGCCTTTCGTCCATTTTTGCTAGTGAAAATAATAGAATGGGTGCGAGCTACCACATGAACTCTTTATGTCTCTTCTAAAAGTAGGAAAATATTACAGCTTCAAACCCCAAGCAGCACTTTCAAAAATTCAGCTCTTAAATGTAGAGCTGTCTCAGCATCTTCTCACAAGGTGGGGATTCAGACATGGGAATTGAGAGAGGTAGTTTAAATGGGACTCTTTCTTTTTCCTGACTTGCACCCATGTATTATTGGGATGGTGTCTCATTATTCTGTCATGGGAGCCTGTAGGAATTCAATTGTAGTGCTTTTGCCTTTCAGTATGATTACCAGTGGCCAGAGAGCATTGCTTTCTTGTTCTGTGTCTGTACAGTTCTACACAGGGAAATACTGCAATCATATTTGACAATTTCTCCATCTGGATGGCCAGCTGTGAATGAACCCATGGGCCTATGCCAGATCTTAAGAAATATTTCTAGTGAAGATTTATTGCCACTTACTTTTTTCAATTCCTGATTTCTTTTTCTTTTACTTATGCCTCTGTTTTTCTGTCTGCTGCCAGGTTGAAAAACCTAGAAGGTCTACACTAGAAGCAGCAATTGCACAGCTATCTTCAGGCCTGAATTGATTTCATCCCCTGTAGGATTAGGAGAATAATTATGTTTTTAGATCCCTTCAACTCTGATTGTCTACATTACTGGCAATCGTTCCAGTGACATGGACATGCGCTTACTAGGAAACTCGTTCACCAACTCATTTCACACAGCTCAACAACCAGTTACTCATAATTGCTTGTAATCCTGCTGACATGAGCCTGAATGAAACTCCTGACTTCTCTCACAAAGCCCATCCATGTGCTAACATTTTTAAAAAATAAATATCTGAAATTCTGAAATGCAAAATTTGATAAGCTTTGATAGCTATCATCCATTCAGCAAAGTTACTGTAATTAATTGCTTTTCAATGATAAAATTTTATTTCCCTTATCACAGGGATTCTCTATAAGCAGCTTCTTCTTTTTATACTAGCTTTATTCCAGAATATATTTCTAAACAGGAAGTGTGTGAAACTCTCTGAATTCGTGAGTTAACTGCTCTTCATATGAACCTCTCACATTTACTGTTAAAGATATTTTATATTAGCAGTAAGGAATAAAAACCTGATTTTTGGAAGAGCTTCTAAAAAGATATTAGAAAGAAATTTAAATTCTTTCTATGAATAAATTGATTTACAGTGTCACCAGAGAAGGTAATATTATGATAGTGTAAAGTGAATGAAAAAACTGCTTCGATGCTACCATCTGGTTATATTTTCATATTTTCCTGATAGATCTGGTTATATTTTTATTTTAAATAAGTGCTGCTTGTTTGCTTTCTTTGGATACAGGAGAAGGAATTTAAAATACTAGAGCCTTTGTTTGCAGATATCTTCGGAGCCATGCTTCCTGGTCCTTGCTTGCTTTCCTAGGAGAGCTAACAAGCTAACTCTGTTAACTTCAGTGGTATCCACAATTTTGATGAGATAGAATTTATGCTATAAAAATGCCAAAAGCAAATTCTAATAGAAGCAAACACATAAAGATTTATCTTCAACACTTCACTTTTTTGTTGAATAACATTATCCACTGGAAATTACTTTTTCAAGCAAATGAAGTTGTCGTTTGCTGTGACTGACTTTCTACTAAAGGTATTTAGGCTTAAATGAACTTTTATTTATCTCTTTAATTCTATAGCAAATACCTAATAGTTTTAAGCAGAGTATGTCACAGTTCTTTTGTAAAATTATAAAAATGTTAAATATTTTTTGCCAGTTTCCAAGCTGCGTATTACAACTTGTAATTCGGAAGAATCACAAAGATAAGTCTGTTGTGTTCTGCACTGTGCCTGGTAAATAACAGGAAAATTGTGATCAAAAAGTAGCATATCAGTAATCTGACAGCATTAAATGAAGGAATGCAAATCTTTGTGCTTAAGAGATTTTATTGATATTTTTGCTATCCTCCTGCAGAGGAAACTGCTATAGATATTTGATGAAGTTTTTACATATTGCTGCATTGTTTTTTCTTGATATTTACAATATTTTATTAGAATAGCAGATTTTGTTAATGCTCACATTTTGTCTTTACTAGGAATATTTTATGTTTGTATTCAGATATACCTCGTTCCGACACTGTAGTATTAAAGCACTAACAATGTATCCATTTCATGAGCAGCACAAAGAAAATGGTGACTTTCTCAGCTTCACAGAGGGTGTGTTTAAATGTAAGGTCTTAGAGGTACTTCCCAGTTTCTGGGTACAGGTTCTCACCCCATGCAGAGGTGAGACATGGAAGTATTCAGTTCACCCTTTGTTCTGTGCTCCTATTTCCAGGCACACAAAAGTGAGCTATGTCCCGAGGCTGGCCAGGGAAAAGATTAAGCCAGCAGGTTGCACTGTGACAGTGCTTCTGCTCTGCAGCTGCAGAGGAAGACTCCTGGTTAAACAACCTCTCATTAGGTCCTCCTGTTGAGAAAAAATACAGCAAGAAAATATACACTCTCAGTTTGGGCTTTGATCTTGCTTTCATAAACAACTCAAAGAATTTGCATGGTTGCATGCAACTCTTCCATTATTGTTGGTAGCAAAATACAAGAGAATAGATACACAAAGTGGAAGAGATGGGAACTTTATTCCTTGTCCGAACTCAATCTAGATCAAGTAAAATGTTTGCTGGTTTTGTCATGCCTGAAGATAAATTGACAATTTTTACATATTCCTATATTTTAGACAAAAGATGCTTGTTTTAAAGCCCCTGAGTTACTATATAGGAGTTTTAAAATGTGTAATAGATTCCTAAATTCACCTTATTTTCAAGTGTTTTATATAACACTTAGAACTGCAACAAGCAATTTGTGTAACATACTTCTATGCTTTTTCTTCTTTTGTCCTTTTCTTACACTATGAAGAATTAAACCACCGTAAAATTAGTAAGATGAGAAGCTAAGGTGTCATGGCCTCTTCCTCCATTAGCATCAAAAAATGCTAAGCATATATTGTGTATAATTGTCCTTCTTGCTATTTGTCTAGATTTTTAGTCTGGAGAGCTCCATCTGAGACAGCAAATGATCAAACTACAGTTTGGGATTCCAAGCATTTTGTGTTAATTTTTGTGTCTACATAGAGTGTTTTTAGCAGTACATACACTGACCTATGCAACTGCAGTATCTCACTCCCACCCTCATTCAATTCCCTATTTTGTGCAGCAGTCTCAGTGTATTCAGCAGGTTGTATGCCAGCAGATGAAACAGATGTTTAGGCCATACTGGAATGGAGCAGCATGCTGCATCAGGACCTGGATTTTCCTCTTGACATCTGCATACTGCTGGGCTGGGGAGCCTGCCTCAGGCCAGGAGGCTGTAGGAGCCTTGTGGCAGTAAACATAGGGTCCTTGCTGCTCTTTAAGCGATCAGTGCACTGAAGCAGCAATAATGCTGAATTATCGCTTGGTTGCATTCTTCTAAGGAATCTTGGGACAAAGGGATAGTCAAGGAGGAGTATTTACAGTAAAGTTGTGTTCAGAAAGACAAGACTAATTACCATGTATTAAAAATCTTTCTTTAGACTAATTTAATAGTAAGATTGTTATGAATACTTTAGGAAACTTTTTACAAAGCAGTAAACAAATACCTTACAGAAAAACCTACCTTTCTCATTTAAAATCATTAAGATGAAAAAAGACAACATCACCTACTTTCCAATTTCATGGTCTGGTCAAATTGTATGAAACAGACAACAAAATGTGGCTGAAGACATGAAATTGAAGGCATACTAATGTTCATGGCTACTCAAGACAAAAATGTGTACTTCTAATAGCTGCAGGGAAGAATATTAGGTATGGAAACTGTCTGACTTATGCATTGATTCTTTATAGTTTCACTTTATCAAGTTGAAAATTGTGCTGTATATGCTGCTACAGCCTAAATTGTCTGCTGCAGCACTTTCCTTTATGATGTGTGTTATTTAAACACAATAGACATGGTTGCATGTCTATTTCCATATTGCATGGAAATAGGTGTTTAATGTTTCATGATTACTAGCTGTTGGACAAAATAGCATTTAGCATGGATTCCCCCCTCAAACCCTCAGTAAATTTTCATTGTTAAAACAAACGCATTTAAATCAGGGCCCTCTCAAACAGATTACAGCTTTTTGGAGAGCTTGAGGCAATATTCTGAAGACCGGTTTGTTGCTCTCATTTAACCTCCAGTATTCTAAAGGGCTTATATTTAATTAACACTGGCTGAAGGCCTGACCTGAGAGGCAACCAAAAGTGACTGAACTGCATTTTCAGATCCAGGCTGTAATCTGTTGGGAGAGGAATAATAATAATTAAAAAAAAAAATAAAATTGAAAGCACCATTTACTGAAATTCTTTCTAACTAAGCTGTATTTCAATGAGCCATTTAATGCTCAGATGGACAAAGGTATTACTTCAGTCATTGAATTGTATCAAACCCTTTCTCAGAGGCCCAGTTTAAAAACTCTACAGGAAAAGTGGCTTAGCATCATATTCTCAGCAGACCAACACTCAGTCTGTTTGGAAAGAGGAGGGGGGGTGGAGAGTGAAATGAGGTGAGACACAACCGCCAAGTCAGTGAGGATTTTTGGCTCTCCCTCCAGTCAGTGGTTTCACAAGGGAATTACTCCTCAGAAAGCAAGAGCTCCATGTTCACTACAGAAGGCCTTCAATTATTATTTTTTTAATATATTTTTTTTAGTAGCTGTTACTGTGTTCCCCTGGTCAGCTTTCAACCTGCCTTTTGTTCTCTTCTGACATGGCAGAAATAAAGTTTTCTCTCTGGGGGACTTAGGACCAGTACCTACACTTTACAGGGCTGGATTTTTGACTCAGTCACAATGGGAAAAATAGGAAGTCTCATTTAAATATCACGGATTCTGACAGTCTGAACTGAGTAGTTGCTTTATTTCAATAGAACCAATATTACATATATTCTGTAGTGATATGATATCTAATATACTGTCTGAATTTCAATTGTATAAAAATTTTACTATAAATTTCTAATTCATATTTTTTGCAGAGAATGAAATTTTCTTTCACATATTTGCTGCTGTCTCATTAAAAATTCCCAGCAGCCTCAAAGGGTGATGCGGGTGACATTATATCTTGGAAACTAGTCAAGGTGCTGTAAAACTAATAAACCAACTGCTTTACTTTCTAAGAGGAAACAAATATTAGAGGCAACTGCCAGGTGCCAAATTACATACATTGTTTTAGCTCCTTGCTGTGATTGATGATTTCTTTGAGCTCTAAGCATTCTCTCTTGACTTTGTCCACATTTTTATAGTAAACAAGTTGTGGACAGGCAGTTGCTGAGAGATTGTTTTTAATTGTTATAATTCAATGAAATCAAAGCTATTTGATTTCTAAGGGGCACGATCTCAGGAACAATGCTTAAATGAGAGTTGGCTGCAAAGCAGTGAGCTGTTTTGATGGCCATTTCTACTTCATTACATCAAAGTAGGATGAGGTCAAAAGAACAAGAAATACAGTTCCCAAACGAAACAGAAATTATTTTAAGAGCACCTTAATGCACATGTGCCTGAAGGCAAGTTTGTTCTTTATTGCACTGGTGCCTATATTTTAGTTCTGTAGTGTTTCTCCTCAGCTACATGACTGTAACTGAGGGAGACTTTGGGATTGGATGCCTGTGTTCTCAGGCCGTCATGATGGCTGGGATCAGGAAAAGTGAGTCAGTAGATGTCTAAACGTGGATCTTGCTGCAGGTGTCTTCTCATTCCACTTTCATTTGCTTGTTTGTTTTGGTTTCTTTTTATGGTAGTGTTTTGGGTTTGGTTTGTTGGGGTTCTTTTTCCCTCCCAGGACATCAGCAATCACCATGAGCCTTGGGGCTAGAATGTATTATCTACGATCTCTTTATTTAAGAATAAGCTGTGTTAATAATATTTAAAGAAAAATTAGTCAAATGATAATTTCATCTTCAGTTTACATTTTCCATTACATTAAAAATGTAAGTAGATATTTTAAGCTGACAGTAGTTATTTAGGCTCTCCCAGTACGAGCCCATAGTATGATGAATAAAGCCAAATTTAAAATAATAGTGCAGAAACTACACTACATGCGAAAGTAAGTCAAGTACAAAAAGATCTATCATTTCTTCTGAACACATGCTGATGCGATCATTTAGGCCATTCATATTTTGAGCAGGATGGATGTGCTGTGGGACTCCTCTATCAAGTAATGAGAATTTGCTTCTTCAGAAGATGAGGCAAGAAATGTAAATCTATGAAGAATAGATATGGTCTTGCTAATTATTTTCCCCAGCAGAAGTCTGGGGCTTTGTCACTGACTTATTTAACAAATCCTCTTAACATCTGTCCAGCAGACTGTGGACTTTATTAGCAGAAAAGAGACCCACCAGATTCAGAGCCTGCTGGGTGCGTCTTCATCTTCACAGCTGTGGATTAACTCAGACTTTCCAGAAGAGGACAACCATATGGGATAATTGGTGTCATTGGGTAGCTAAAAAAAATATGAAGAAACAAATGTCGTCCAAATACAATTCACTGTTTTTACAGCCACAATTCCTAGTCTGTTTAAGAAATAAGAAAGGCAGCATTACACTAAAAAAAGAAAATCTATTCATATCTGTGTGGGAACCTAATCAGGCTCTTGTTTCCAATGACGATGGCTCCACAGTCGCACCAGGTCTGCGACAAGAATGCTCCTTTTGTGTGCCGATAATGTGGAAGCGATAAAATTTCCTATAAGAGACATATGTGTTTACATCATGAGATGTGTTATTTGACAAAACGCTTTGTTCTCCGCATATTTTCCATGCAGAGTTTCATGCTGGGTTGTTTTGCTGGAAAGCTTTGATTAGCTAGAATTAGTTGCTGAAGTAAAATAGACACTTTTGTTTTATGAGTCCTCTTGCCGAGCTGTAAATTATAGTAAAATATATAAGGAGTGACAGAAAGAAGTGCTGATTTGAACCTCTGACCCATGATCAACATAAAAACATAAGATAACTCTTTCAAAGGACTACTGAGAGCCATAAATATTCCATGGTCCACTTAAAGTTAGGCTCTTTTAATAAAATAAAGCTGTTATTTTGTAGTACTACAACAATACAAGCTGCAGTATCTAAAATGTGTAGAGATTCTTTTATTTTCGGTATGGGTTGGCCATTATCCACAGCAGGGCAGTAGAAGCAATGAGAGTGATTTTTCTTTTTCTGAACCAGTACAATGAATTTGCAGCCAGTAAAAGGAGCTGGAAGTGGTAGACACTCAGTGATGAAATTAGGTATCTGTTACTTTGCAGCTTGAAAGAGAAGCAGAACAGGCAGGAGACAGGAATTGAATGAAATTTAGGGCCACATAAAAATTTCCCTTGACAATATATAGAATAGCAAGTGACAGACATTGAAATGACTGATGTTAATAGTTCAAAAAACCCTAAAGTGAATGCACACGAACAACTGGTAAAATCATTCTTTTATCTGAGAAAGAACTTTTTTCAGCAGATGCACTACTGAACATATAGGGAAAACTGGAGTCATCTAACTCCATCTGTGACTATAAAATGTATTATTTGTATTTTCACAAATACACTTCGTTTGTTTGCACATATTGGGCTTCAGTAAATCTGAAAGCACATTAACCAGCAAGTGCGTAAATAATCACTGCAACAATCTTTGTTATTATGATATTAGTTATGATAATTCATTAGCTGCCTGTTTGCATTACACCTTAATGCCTGTTGCAAAAGCATTTGGTATGTTATTTAAGAAGTAGAGGCCATTCATGCTCTGTAACAATGAGAGGACTGCAGTAAGGTGATATATGGGTGTTTAAAATCTGAATGTTATGTCCACTATGCATAGATTAAGCATGTATAAACAGGGGAAAGAAAGGAATGGTTCTGTTAAAAGGAAATGATGTACATATACTACGATACATGGATTCTGTAGAGAAAAAGTACTTGCAGTGTATTGTTACTTGTTATTTATCGTATTTCTAAATGAAACACTTCTTCCTAATCATTACTCCAACTTCACATAGCTGTACTTGATCAGCACCATTTCAGAAATACCCATATAAAGCCAAATAGTTCCCAATTTTCTCAGTTATTTAGCATAAACCTGTGCATCAAGTTGGTGTTGCATGCTTGTTGGCTCTTAAATAGTAAGATACTATTATCTGTGTGGTGGCACATGCAAAAATAAGAGAAGGATCTGGCCTGCAGTACTAGCAGATCTGTAAAACTAACCTTTGATTTGTTAATATATTTCTTAGAAAAAACTGAGAAAATGCTACTGAGACGTCCAAAGTTTGCCAAAACAAATCTATAAAATTGTCCTGGGTTCAGCTGTAACAGTTATTTTTCTCCTTCTTAGTAGCTGATGCAGTGCTGTGTTTTTGACTTTAGTCTGGGAACAATGCTGATAACACACCAGTGTTTTAGTTGTTGCTAAGTAATGCTTACCCCAGTCAAGGACTTTTCAGTCTCTCATGCTCTGCTAGTAAGGAGGGACACAAGAAGCCGTGAGGAAGCAGAAACAGGACAC
>JANHGB010041376.1:0-26392 GCA_026283785.1 Coracopsis vasa
AAGGCCAGGTTGGACAGAGCCTTGGGTGGCACGGTTTAGTGGGAGGTGTCCCTGCCCATGGCAGGGGGGTTGGAACTGGATGATCGTAAGGTCCTTTCCAACCCTAATTATTCCATGCTTCTATGATTCTATAGTGTCTTTAATCTAGGTTAATATCCCCAGTGATTATATGTATCAGTCATAACTGTGACTTTTGCTTGCTACTACTATAAGATAGAATTAAAGTTCTAACCGTTTCAAGTTCATCTTTTTAATTTTACCAAATTTTAAATTTACCAATTAATTTTACCAAAAAAAAAAAAAGAAACTGGAGAAAACTTATCATGTTCACTAAATTGCAAATGTGTACTGCCAGTTTTTACACTGTTCTCTCAGTCCTCATTGAGTTGTTGGAGTTACAGTGAGTTTTTTGCATGGGTATGCTGGCAAACCACACGTTTATACTTTTTTATACAGTAAAACACAGATACTTGGAAAACCAGTTCTCATCTATGCATTTTTAAAGAACTTTTACCCTGCACTCCTAATTTGACATCAGAGGATTGTAGTTATTCAGTCACTGAAAGGACCTGATGTGTGACTGGTACCTCTTACAAGGTAATTGCCAAGGTGTTTCGATGGAGTATGAATTAAGATTTAACTTGTTCCTGCATCTTCCAGGGTGGAGGGATACTTTGTTGTTGTTAGGAGCTAGAACATCTTGGGCAAAGTGCTGGGAACTCTTGTTGGATGTTTCCATAACCTGAGGTTTGAGAGGCTAGGTTATGTTGTGCTTCAGTGTATGTAGGCACAGTTACAGAAATAATTTACTGAAGAGAAATTTGTGCTTACCTAAGTAGAAGCCTTTGTGTTGTAGGTATTAGTCTTGCAGTAAGTTTTGCAACTCCAGTCATTACATTGCAAATAATGACCTTTAGGGTTTATTTCTGTTTGGTTTGGTTTGACATGTCCATGATGCAACTGGCTTAGATTTCCTAGAAGGCATTTTTGTTTAAATTAGGTATTTGAAATGTGTCCATTTTGTCTATCCCAGCCAATTCTTGACCAACAATTTCCAAAGCAGGCACATCCCTGGTCATCTTAAATTAATCTGCTTCACTCAGGTCCAGCAAGATTCATTTAGTTCAGCTTAGTGCTGGGCCATGTGGGCTTCTGCAGGGAGGAGCAACTCTGGCATTGTGCTTCCTCACACCCTAGTGCTGACATTGCACTAGGTGATCTGCAAGGCTGGATGCTGTGGGCTTTTCATTGGTACAGCAGTAGTCCTACCAGGGAGTCCCAAGACATTTTTGCTGCTCTATGCAAGCTAATGGTCCAGCTGTACCAGCACTAAATTAAAGCCAGTGAGCCATGTATGTTCATCATCCTCATTTTGTGTTCAGGTTTATCTAAAATACCACAGCTCCTGTTAATTCTCTTTGGAGAAGTGTCTATTTCTTTTTTTTCCCTTTCTTCTTAAAAGAAGAAGCAGTCTGATTTTTGCAGATCCTTGATGCTTGCACTGACAGTGGAAGTTGGAAAGCATGGCTGAAAGTGTTTGGCATGTCTGAAATTCTCACTTTTAATTTTACTCTGCTAAAAGTTTCTCTAGCTGCACAACTTCTGAAGACTGATCAACATTTCTGATGTGAGAAATTCCCTTGTGGGTCTATATGCAACAGTCTGCAGAATATGTTTTAAAATCTGCAGTACACGGGAATAGTATTTTTAATTTAAAGTAGCATAAAAATGGGAAATGTGAAAGGTGTTCTGTGTTTTCTGAGAGCCATTGTATCATTTAAAGCTATTACTGCATCTCAGTTACGTGAATTAAATCTGTGACCACATTAGAAGCTCAAATGTTTGAAGTGGAAGAACTGATATGCTGAGGAAATGGGCAAGCAAAAGAAGTATTCTTTCTTTTTAACACCTTTATACTGACAAGCATTGAGCATTCTCAGTTCTGGTTTGCTTCACTGGGAAGAGAGGTATACAACACCTTCCAAAAATAAAGCCCTAATTCCAGTTTTTACCCTCCATCAATATTCAGGTCCATATGTTTCCCTGCAAGGTGATGGTGCCTCTGACAGATGCATGGTTTCAACTGCTCTAAGAAGGGAAAATTTGAGCCCCCCATTAAGCCAGCATTGATTGCATGGAAATTACCTGCTGGGTGGTTATTTTCTTCAACTGTGAACTAATGATTCATTTTCAGGTTGATTATTTAGCTCATATCTCCATGGCTGTTTTTCTTAGGCATCTTGGCTCACAGCTTTGTGAACTGGAAAAGCTGATAGATAAAATGATGATTGCAGAGTTTTCGACGTATGCGCGCAATGATTTAAATAGACCCCTAGAAGATGATTGCCAAATTCTAGAAGAGGTATGTCTGTTATCAAAATAAACTCTGATGAATATGTTTGCATCTTTAACACACTTAATTAGCACTAAGTAATTCGCTCAGGTTCCTAGTAGCAACATTATAATTTCATACTATTTCACTTTTCCCCCGCCCCCTTTTTTGTATTTTTAAAAATAATCAATTCTCTTTTCTCTGATTAAATGTACTCAGTTTGCTTCGTGAACCTCAGCCTGTAAGTGGAAAAGAGCATTGGACTCTCATATCTACTTGACTGTAAAATGTCAACTTTGCAGTGAAAGCTGATAGTTGCGTGATGTTCTCATTCTGTCTCCCTCGGCATTTATGGGTGCTTATATCAAGCATATGGGTGCCCTGAATGCATGCTTCATTTGCAGTACATATAGATTCCTCGTTCCTCTGCAGTTCATAAACATCTGAAGATGAAGCTATTGTGATTACTTTCTAGCCAGGAAAGATTTTTCTGGATTTTGCTGTACTCTCCAGTAATTGCTAGACCCTGGTAACTGTTAGGTCTTGTTTCATCAACTGGTTTTGTAAACCACTTAAATATCCCCATTTCTGCCCTATAGTTTCTCCCCACCTTTGTGCTGCAGTATGATAGCCTCTCGCTTGTGCTGGTGCAACTGTATTCAGTGCCATTCTTGCTGAGGGTAAGGAAACTCATTAGTCTCTAGAAATACCCATGTTCTTAAGCACAAGTGGATGAGCACAACTGAGGAACAGGCATGAAAGGGTTTGTGAGGGACTCAGCTGGTATTGCCACAGGAGACTTTGTACAAAGTATGGCATTAGTCTCAAGGCCCTGGACTAATCTAAATACTGGTCACTGAGTGTTTGATAGATGAGCTTACTGCTGTGCAATTTCTTAAAACTGTTTTTTGTCCTCACTTTGGTATTTTTAGTGTGGTATTTTTTAATTTTCTTATTTTTTTTTTTCTTTCTTGCTAGGAGAGACTTGTATCACTGGTATTTGGACTTCTAAAACAAAGAAAGCTCAATTTTTATGAAATATATGGAGATGAAATGATTATTACTGCAAAGAACATAATTAAACAGGTAAGCCAAACACTTCCAACATACCTGACAAGCTTACCTCAACCCCTTACAAGTTACTGTTCAAGTAGTTAAAGAACATCTCTGATAAAGTTTTGTGGTGGCGGATGGTCTCTCATCTAGAGCAGCTGAGCTTGCAGACACTAAGGAATTCCTGAAAAAGAAAAGTCTGTTTGCAGAAAAGACCTTCTGGAAGGAGTAGGCAGCATAAGTACTGCACGTCACAGCTTTCTCTGTACAGTTTCCATTGTTCTGAATTACCTGGTTTAGCTTAGTTTTTTTTCGTTCTCTTAAGATTTGGCTTTCCTGAATAGTACAGTTGTTGTTGTGACACTGTTTCAAAGACACCCAACAAAGAAAAAAACAAACATCAAAACCACACCAAAAATCCCCCCAAATCCTCTGAAAAACAAAACCTCCAAGTTCTCCGTGTAAATACATAAAAGAATTTTAAATCTTGTCAGTTGAAACAATGAATTTCCTAACAAATGCTGTGTTAAACATTGCTTGCCTCAATGTTAGCACACACCAAGCGTAGGCACATTGGAAAAAAAGTCTTGTCCACATTGGTGTGGTTATTTGCCATTTAGGATAGTGAATCTGTCTTTTCAAACCAAACTCTTTGTAGATCAAACCAGCTAAAACCAACAAATAAAGTTCAGATGACTTCTGTGGGGGAAAACACATGGACTAGTTTGAGCAGTGACCTGATGGCTTTTGTTTGCAAATGAAAACTTAGACTGAATTTTGAGCTTATGTTTGGTGCCGTTAATTTTACTCATCTTAATTGTTTGTGTGTGTATGTGAGGATGTTGTGTGTTTTTCTCCCCTGAAGGTATGTGTTTATTTCAAGAGTCATGTTCTAATGTGTTAAGAGTTACCTCTGATTTGTATCTCGAAGGCTGGGGGGGATAATCAGGTTGTGGGTTTGCCATCAGATGAAGACACTCTCTTGTTCTCCTAGTACAGTATGGTGTTCAAAGCTGTCTTATAAACCAGATTGGGAGCCTAGCTTTTTAAAGTTGGGTTTTTCGTTTTTAATTATTATTTAAAGGTTTTTGTTTTAAAACAACAGATTAGCTCTCCCAATCCACTTCACATTGCAGCCCAAGGTTCTGTTGATCTGGTTGTGGGTGGACATATATAACGCAGGCCCACATTGCCAGCATTGTGGCAGAATTAGAAGACAGTGATGTGTGGAGCTGCACCACCACTTCTTGTAAAGGACTTGGTGATGATGCAAGTACTTTCTCACTTGACTCCAATACAATTTAAATTGAGTTAAGCACTTCTGTACTTTGTTCTCTCCTTGCCTGAAAGCAGTGGAGTGCTGAGCCAAGTCATTGCCCTCCTCCCTGAAAGATCAGCAGAGGGTGCGATGAACGCTACTTTCTAGTCATGCTCTATTACTGTAAGCCTGAAAAAACAAGGGCATACAGATGTGCTCTGGACCTTCACATAAGGATTAACACCAAAGAAAAATGCACGTGAATTAATAACACCAGGATAAAACTATTCATCTGCCCATCAACCTACATTGGTTTTTCACTTGCCTGTATCAGCAGTCATAAGGAGACTTTTTTTTTCCCCCTTTAAATTCTTTGTTTAGTTGCATAATAGGCAGGTTTTCCTGCTCATTCTCAGTCATAAAGTGCTTTTCCTGTTCTACTGGGAATATTTGTCTTTTATGTTGGATTTTTCAGGTGTCACCTCTGCTCATTAGATACCAAAGTTTAATTAACCTGCAATGTAAGTTTCTATTGAATAGGGAAAATAGGATCGGAGTACTTCTGTGTGGTTTGTGCAACACGTGTTGTGGCCTATTGTTTTAACTCTTAGGTATATTTTTATTTAATAAGGAAACTGTTTCCTTCCCATGTCTCAAATGTGCTTCCTGTTCAAATGCATTGCTTGACTGTTCTCATTAGTAATTTAGTAGCTCTTTAAGGCTGGAGAAGTGAAAGGGCAGAGGTTTGTAAGTGCCAGACACACTGCATAGTTCAAAACCAAAGTGTGTTTTTAAGAAGCTTCTGTACTGACCACCATTATTCAAAACACATGTAGAATCCATGTAGTTTGAGGTGGCAGCCCCCAGTCACCATTTGGATTGTACATACTCACTTAAAGGCAAGATGAGTTCAAATGCTACTGACTCATTTGATCAGCTTATATATTGATTGACATTTGGAAGAAAACGCCTAATTCAGTCTGAATGGAGGTGATTTGTACCTTGGGCTTGCAAGTAACGTGAAAAGAGATCAGTGAAATTGCTGTAAAACAGTAGGTGTGTTTGGAATGAAAATTGATTGTGCTGGAGTCCTGAAGAAACTGCCAGTTTTGTGTGTAGTTGAAAAGCAAGTGTCCTTTGATGAAGGGCCACAGCGTAGCAATAAAGATGTGGAGCAATCTAGAGACAGAGGCAGGCGGTGAAGAGGACGGACAGACAGCAAATACCATGTCTGCTAGGAGAGCAGTTGAAACTGGGACTGCCTTAACATTTGAAAGCAGAGCACTGTAGGTGTGTGCTTCCACACTTCCCTGGTGATGTTGTAGGTTAGTTCTAAAGTCCTGTATTTAAAGCTGAAAAGGAAGTCAGCCAACATGTTCCAAAGTCAGTCACTTTGGAAGGAGGAGGAATATGGCTTCTAAAGCACCTGACCTGGGAGATGGTTTTGAAACAGTGCTTAGCATCCACGCTCAGCAAAGCGGGTACCTTTGAGATGGAGCCAGTGTGCCCTCCAGAGCTTTAATACACAGTTGGGAACATTTTGATCATCTGTATTTTGCAAATAGATGGTTTTGGGGGTGGTTCTTGTGGGGGGTTTGTTGTTTTTAGAGAAACAAGTTGTTAAATGATACAAATACGTCTTTATTATTTTACTTTTGTGTGTGTTATTGAACTCAGCATGGTTAGAAGCTAAGATCTTTTTTGTTTTGTTTTTTCCCCCTTTGATTTTGACAGTGTGTGGTTAATACGGTATCGCAGATAGAAGAAATAGATACAGAAGTGGTTGTTAAGTAAGTATACAGCCAGATCTGTTTTTTTTGATGGTGGGTGGGGATAGGAGATGGATGTTGTTTAGCACAGGTAAACTTAACATTCTAATTTATGGCTAAATGTCTCTATAAGGATTATCCTTCTCTTTCACTTTAAGCCTCTGCATCTGTTTGCCTCTGTGAGAATATTGTGTATTCCCCTTCTCATTCAGATTCTAATGTGACCTTAAACTTACCTTTAAAATAAATACTAGAATTCAGAACATCTCATTGTATGAAGCATAAACTACTGTATTTAGGCATGTATCTCTTAACTACTTGAAAGCATTTCCTGTTGTCATAACTTGGGATTTTGTACTAAATGTGTCAGTAGTTTCACTGCATCCTGCATAAATGAGGAGTCATCCAGAGAGGAGACCAGGCAACTTCAGCCCTAGAACTGGTCCAGCAGGAACCTCATAAAGCCCAACAAAGGCAAATGCCAAGTTCTTGGCATCTTGTGTCTTGGGAGAGGAGCAGCCCTTTGCAAGACGAGAGGACAGAGCTGGCTGGCTTCAGAGCAGCTTTGCAAGGCATGACCTGGTGGAGAGCTGTTTGACCATGGACCAGCAGCATGGCCTTGCAGCCACAGCCTGGGCCATGTTAGCATAGCCTGCGGGTCAAGGAACAAGAAAGACATTGAGATCCAGCAGGGGCCACTGGGTTGTTTGAGGCTGAAGCATGGAGTGTAGGAGGAGCAGCCAAGGGAGCCGAGTTCCTCTCCAGCCTGGAGAAGGGAAAACTCGGGGCAGAACTGCCCACAGCTACCCCATGGGAGGGTTATAGCAGAGCTGTGGACAGAGCCAGGCTCCTCCCAGAGGTGTGCAGGGGAAGGACAAGTGGCAATGAATGCATGAAATATGGGAAATGCTAATTGAATCTTAGGAAAAATGTGATCCCTGTAAGGATGGTCAAACACTGGAACAGGGGCCCAGAGAATCTGTGGGATCTCTCTTCTGGGATATAGTCAGGCCTTTGACTGGGCATGGCCCAGAGCAGCCCAGTCTGGTTGGACATGCATTGAGCAGGGTTTGGACAAGAAATCTCCAGAGGTCCCAGCTCCAGAGGCCCCTGTAGCTACTGTTTTGCTGGAGCTCTGCAATTCGTTTTGCTGAGGAAAGGGTTACCCCAAGTTAATAAACCCAGACCAGCTGATAAAGCAAAGTGAGTTGCAGAACCTCCATGGGATTCATCCCCGATTGGGAAAAGACTGGGTCATTTGTAAACATTGGATATTTGCTCACCATTCTCCAGTGTTTACTGTTCTGCTGCTGGGTTCTAGCTGTGTATTACAGGGTTTAACTTTCGTTCTGTCAGTGACTTTTCTGCCCTCTGCCACAGACAGCTGACTTGCACTTTCATAGCAGAAGTGGTCTCATTGCCGTGCAAAAAAAATGGGCTTAATAACACAGCTTTTGTAACAGGGTATTTTCTTCCTTTTTTTTGTTTCTCCTTTTCCTCACATGATTATTAGCCCCCTCCCTTGGTAATACACACTTATCCCAGGGAAAAGAACATTATTCTCTGGAAAAAACTAAATGATAAATGTGAGGCTTTCACTGTGTTAGTATAATCTATTTTTATATATCTCCTTTTCTATTCTGCTTGCATACATTGTGATGATAGTGACTGCTGTTCAGGTGATGTCTGTTGTTCTGCCAGAGAAGAGTCTACACTGTTTTCCTTATATTTACAATATTTTTTCTATGTGCCAATAGCATCATGGCCAGTCAGCATTTCTGGTTTACTGAATACTGCTCTTTTTTTAGGCTTGCAGACCAAATGAGGATGATGAATTTTCCTCAGTGGTTTGATTTGTTGAAGAATATTTTTTCTAAGTTTACCATCTTCCTCAAGAGAATAAAGGTAAGACATTCATTTACCAAGAGCTTCACATAGTTCAGACATGAAATGGAGTGAAGCTACTTCTCATCTGAAGTCTTAAGATGTTGGTTTTGCTAATGGAGTTTCAAACTTTTGATTGAAAGAAGGATATGTGAATATCAGCATTCAGGACAAAAATGATTAGTGCTAACAAAGAGAGCAGTGGGAAGGAGATAATACCTCTTGTTATGTGATTACATCCATTTCAGGCTGCTAGGGATTAGGACAGAACTTTTGTATGTGTTAGATTGCTCCAAATGAGGTTTCTTTCACCATTCTCAGAAACATCTGATATTGGTTACGGTCTTAGACAGATGGGTCTGCCTCTGAATGCTAATTACAGAACAGAAAATAAAGCCAGGATTTAGTGTAGTTTTGTAGGTAAAAGAAAATTTTCTAGCACAAGCCTGTGGCACAGAGTTTTGGGTTTGTTTTTGTAATAAATGTCATATTTCTTTCTAGGCAACGTTAAATACTATCCGTAGTGTGGTTTTCTTGGTTCTAGACAAGAACCAAAAAACCAGAGACCTGGAGGACACCTTACAAAAGAACTCTAAGGACAGTACGGTAGACACAGAAGTGGCTTACCTGACTCATGAAGGCATGTTCATAAGTGATGCGTTCAGCGAAGGGGACCTCCCGTCTGTAGCAGCTGACACTACCTCTCAAAGAAACACTTCTCCAAACAGTGAGCCGTGTAGCAGCGATTCCGTTTCTGAACCAGAATGCACTACTGATTCCTCATCCAGCAAAGAGCAAACCTCGTCTTCGGTTACTCCAGGGGCAGTAGAGATGATGTGAGTAAAAATACAGCTTTACGACGTGTCAGAAACAAGGTGTTAGGTGCAGGCAGTTGTTTCTAATGATACAGTAGAAAAATTACCTTGAGGAAGTGTGCTTTTCCAGGTAAGTGCAGTGGCTCTCCACCATCACCCCTAAAGATTGCCATCAGATTGCACTGTCCCCAGATCACCTTTGTTTCATTTATTTGCCTTATTTTCACTTCTGTGTGTAGTATTAGTACAGGGACTGATTATGTCAGTTCTGACAGAAAAGTACCCCCCTCCATCTGCTCTGCTGGGGAGCCCGCTTCTGTAGACAGCAGGAGAGATGCAAGCCTAGCCTACATGAAAGACATGGTTTGTCATGCCTTTAACAGGCAGAAGCATCTTTGTTCACTGAGGCTATTTTTTCCCTGGGTTTTTTTGTACGCTGGCTTTATGGAACAAATATAAATTCCATAGAGCCATCTAAGTAAATAAATAGATAAATTCTAGAGGAAAATCTGCTCTTCATTGCCACTGTTTAACTATGGTTAAATAAATGCATCTCACTTGTTACCCTGCTTAAAAATGTGGAAGGTGGCAAGTGGCCTGCTTCCTCTAGCTGATTAGTACCAAGTGTCTATACTTGTGTGTTGTAGGCAACTGTCAGCTTTGATAGAAACCTCCTCCTTCAAATCAAAATGCTGCTGGAGATAGGTCTAAAATAAATATATAAATAAAAATCCAAGCTTCTGTATCTCAAAACATCTGTCATATGCTGGAAGAGAAATGCAATGTGGAGCTTAGGGCTAGAGTGAGGAGCTGGGAAGAAGAAAGGGGTTGGATCTGAACTGGTCTGGAGCACTTTGCCAAGTTTACTAAAAATATACCACCCAGTTAGAGCTCTTGAGCAATAAAGTTGTTTCTGAGGCTGGTTGCATAACTTCACTCTGAAATGAGCTCGCTTCATCCCTTTTCTGGTTTTCTTTCCACGTCTGTGTTTGGAGCAGGCTGGTAAAACTACACAGTTAGAAGGTTGTTAGCTCACTTGCTGCTCTGTAGCCTCTCAGGTTTTCTCTCTCCTCTCATACTGACTGTCTCTTGAGTAACCACACCAGGCCAGAAGATTATCTTAACTGATTGCATGAGTGTCATGGTTGTGCTAATGGCTGGCCTCAATACAGCAGGCAATCACAAAATACATTTTTAAAAAGCACTAAATTAGGAGCCTGAAGTGTAAAGAGCTAATAGAATGATAATGTGTAGATCAAGGTCATGGGGAGTGCAGAGTATATGTTTTAGGCCTTACACTTACATTGGAAGAAAAATGTGATTTATCTGTCACGTGCTTGCAGTGCTCAAGTGTTACAGGAGCTGGGTAAATTTTAGCTCAGTAAATAATATTTATTGTATTTAATATTTGTTGTATTAGTAATGGATATGTTGTGTTTTCTCTTAGACCGTTAATAGCAATTAGAGTGTGGATTTAAAACAAAATATCAGGATGTGCAGTTGTGCATTTCCTTGTTAAAGGGTCTGACATGACACTGACAGCAACTTAGAAGATCCCAACTGTACCAAGTGACTTTGGTGATTAACTGACTGTCTGCATTTGATAGTTGCTGCAAGGCTCTTTCTTCCTTCAACCTGTGAGCAGAAATACTGTTTTTCTGATAAACTGATGCTTAACCAATTGGTTCTGTCATTTACAGGATCAGTGATGACATGAAGCTGACTGACCTGGAACTGGTCAGGCTGGCAAACAATATTCAAGAGTTACTTTATAATGCCTCTGATATCTGCCATGATCGTTCGGTCAAGTTCCTCATGGCAAGAGCAAAGGTAAGGAGCATGGCTCAAACTGCTGTTGGTGTCTAATCCTTAATGAGAATTTACTCCTAAATTACTGGTTTAATGAGTAAGAGTTCTGAAATAGCATTCTCAATTGAGATTAAGTAACCTAACCATTCTGTGAACTGTTCCTGCTGCCTCAGGCACTTGATCTTCATGCCCAGAGCACACAAGCATTAACATACTGTGTCATTGTAAGGCAATGTGGGTTTCTGCTGCTTTCTTTTTTTAAGTATTCTGACTTGTTGTCTTTGAAGCTCCCTGCAGAGAATGCAAATGTATGACAAGGTAGACAATGTATGACAAGTCTGCCTTCTCTGTCCTATATAGGGTTAAGTGATTTGTCTCTTAAAATACTAGCCGCAAGACATGCTGATGAATTATTTCTTTACATTTCTGAATTTGTCTCCTTACAATGGTTTCCTTTGCATATAGGATGGCTTCCTAGAGAAGCTGAATTCCAGTGAGTTTGTTACTCTTTCTCGCTTGATGGAAGCCTTTATCATAGACACTGAGCAGATCTGCGGCAGGAAAAGTATGTCCTTGCGAGGAGCACTGCAGAGTCAAGCCAATAGATTTGTGAACAGATTCCATGAGGAGAGGAAGACGAAACTAAGGTATCTGGGTAGAAGATCTTTGTGTTCTTGCGTGAATAACTTCATCAGTCATACGCCAGGCAAACATAATCTCTTATTGCCTGGAGGACTAGTAAGCCAGAACACTGGTACTTAAGAGCAGGGGGTGAAAAAAACTGTATTAAACACCAGATATTTTCAGTTGGTTTAGACTTTTACTGTTTTCATAATTACATTTCTTCAAACTGAATTGTTACACACTTAGAATCATATTTACCTAAATGAGGACAATAATTAGCTACAGGAAGTACTCAAGACTGACATTGAAGGGCAGGATTGCTTTGTCTTAGGGGTTAAGTAATGTGCATCAAGTCTGTTTGTTCTCATCCATCAAAAGCTCTTAAAATTCCATTATTTACACATTACTTCAGTGGCAGTGATCTCATAAGAATCTTTATTGCCTAGTGAAGTCTTCTGTCCTCTGTGATAGATGGAATGAACAAACTCTGAGATCTCTAAGCTAACGCTGTGGTTTTCTGTTTTGCTTCTGCCAGTTGTTGGGCACCTCTTTCTAATGAAGATGAATAGCATAACATTTTGGGCCAGTGGCTTTGTTTAAGTTACTGTAGCTTTGATTCCATGGTATTACAGGCAGGAGAAGTGTCAAGACAAGGCATTTCATTTTCTCAGCCTCCTCTCTTTTGTGTTTTTAACTAGCCTGCTTTTGGACAATGAGCGCTGGAAGCAAGCTGAAGTTCCTGCCGAGTTTCAGGATCTTGTTGATTCAGTGTCAGATGGCAGAATTTCTCTCCCTGAAAAAAAGCCAGCAGGTGTGTATCTTCAGACCTACTGTTAGCTGAGTTATTAGCAGCAAATGTTGCTATGCTATAGAATGTTGATGGACGTAATCCGATGTCACTCTTGATCTGTGTTTGCTCGCTGTCTTTGAAACTTCTTGTGCTGAACTTAAAAGGGTATTTATTTATTGAAACCCATTGAAGTGTTAGCACAGGGAAAGAGCTACTTTTTTATACAAGTATTCCCAGTGTAGAGACTTACAGTCTTTGCATAAATTTAGTCTTTCCCCAGAACGTACCACTGAAGTGTTGCAAGGGACCAAGGAACACGAGTGTGTGCTTAGCCCCCTTGTGTTAAACAAAGCTTGCTCCTTCACATTACTTCATCTGCCAGTTGTTCAAATGAAAGGCAGCGTGCTATGTGGCTGCTCATGGAAGTGAAAACTCATGTACATTCAATTATTTACCTTGCCACAGAAACCTCATTTGACCTCAGACAAGTCACTTTTTTCTCCTCATGCCCCATTTCCCTGTGTGCAAAGTGGGAATGGATAATGCATTCTTACCTTGTGGGGATACTCATCCAATATTGCAGTGATTAATGTGTGTGAACAGCTAGAAGAAGAAGAAGCCATTCATAGAGGGGAAGGAAAATTGCAGTAGATGAGTGAGTGAAAATAAAATAAGGTAATGTCATGGTGGAGAAACCCTGACCCTTCAACAGGTATACAGTAGATACAGAGAGTGTATTAGGCAATAATCACTTCAGTTATTGAACATGACACCAAAATATGCTCATAGACCATTGCTCTTAAGCTAAGCTCTTGCAGCTTCCTTCAAGAAGGTAGGAAACTTGTGGCATGAAGAGCTTCTACTATGAAGCCTCAGGAAGAATTGTTTGGAACTAAAATATTAATATACACAGCAAGTAAATTAGAATGTATGGTAGAAAACCCAGTGAGTTTTTCTGCTTTTCTTCTTCTATTTGTAACCTTGTATTTGAAGTTTCTAATTGCATGACAACTGTGGGGCTTTAGGGGATTTTTGGTCTAAAATACTACCAGATGACAAAGTAACTTTACAGGTTGTACAAATTAGGATGGGTGACCAACTGTATAATAAATACTGTAAAAGAGAGCAGTGCTCCAGGGATTGATGGTGTTTTTTTCCAAGACTTAGCAAGGGAACACTAGATTTTTAAAAACTAGCATTTTTTGTACTTGTTTTTAGTTCAACTCATCCCTTTTCCTTTCTTGCCAACATATCTAGCTACTGAAGAAAGAAAGCCAGCTGAATTCCTTATTGTTGAAGGACAAAAATATGCAACAGTTGGGTAAGATGCACTCTTTTCTGTTATCAGTGAGTTAGTTGGCAAGAGCTTTTGAGTAGAACTGTGATGAATACTAACAGCTTTAACAGTCTTTTAAAGATAAAAAAACCCTTCTCTTTCCACAGACTAGTTTCTGTTTAGCTCCCAAACAGTTCTAAAACATTGCAAGTTCTTCTGTGCATTAAAATGCTGTTTCTTCTCTGAAACTTATAGCTTCATTAGTTTTTATTTCCCCCAATTATTTCATGAAAAAACATAGTCATAAAAATACAGGTTTGTCTTCATACCACACTTGTTATTTCTTGCAATATAGGTTATCTCTGTCAAAATCATAGAATCATTTAATAGTTTGGGTTGGAAGGGACCTTTGAAAGTCATTTAGTCCCCATCCCTTTACTAAAATATCTGTTCCCATCCTTCTTATAAGCCCCCTTTAAGTACTAAAAGGCTGCAGTAAGGTTTCTCCAGAGCCCTCTCTTCTCTACACTAACAGCCCCAAAATACATGAGTCTACTAGTGAATGATTGCTTATCTTACTCAGGATAAGAAATAAGATATGGGCTGTCGCAGAAGCTGCATACGCTATTGCTTTGGATTGGAAAGTAGTTTCTTAAAGCTGGTTGTATCAAAGACATTTTAAAATATGATACTCACATACATCTTTCATTTAAAAACATGCTGTGTTTCCAACAACTGTGAGGCTGGAGCATTAAATATGCATGAGAGCGTTTTTGGGGAGCGAGTAAAACCTGAAAGATCTCACTCCCCAGAGTCTTAACATCAATTTACCTCAAACTTAGAAGTTCTGATTTACATAATGTCTTTGACCAGCTGTCATTTTCTGAGTTGCTTCACGATGATATCATTGTTCAATTAGAAGCAGAAGCTGATGGCTCAATTTCTGTGCCAGCCAACTGATATCATTGTAAAAGATCATTTCAGGTTGAGTAGAAGCATTTGAACATGCTTTAAAGGATAAAATTGACTTAATGGATGATGTGTTTGATAATCCATCTCTGCTTATTTGAAACTTGATATATTTGGCTTTGTGAAGCAATTGGCAGCTTCATGTTGGTGCAAGTATTTGTTTTGGTTCTACACATTTTTGCATAGGGTTTCATTGTATTTAATCAAATAAAGTGTGTTCATGAAAAGAAGCCCAAATAATTCTCCAGATATTTATTTTCCAGTTCATTGTTCATCACCTTTCTGCACTCTGCTGCTTAAAGGAAGAAAGAGATTTAACTTTTTGAAATGTTAGAATATCTACTCTGAACATTTGAGCTTGCCTTTGTTTTCTTGCCCCCTGTGTATTTGAATTCAAAGGAGCATACCTGCTCTTTGTGGAGCTTTCTGGATTCCATCCAGTAGCTCCCAAATTCTCTAATGTCTGCTGAATTCAAGGGAAATTGCAGGTGTTGAGCATCTTTGAATATTTGGTGCCTTTTCTTCAAAGCTGCTTTCTCTGTTTGTGACTCCTTAGCATTCATTGCATCCTTTTCAGTGGTGGTTATTGTCTGCATTCTCTAGATTTTTGTACTTGCTCGAAGTTGGCCAGAATTATAGAGCTGAATAAGACAGGAGCTTTGCATTATTTCTCCCCTGCCAACATCTACATGAAGACTTCTAGTTCCACTAGAACCACTAGTAGCTTTTTGGAGATTAGAAAGTTATATCAAGGAACCTCAGAGATTTTCTCTCACATATGTTAAGTACTATTCCAGATGCCACCCTGTGGAGTTGGATATTCTTTATAACCATTTTTATGTGTATCTTCTTTTATGTTTTACTTCTATGTCAGATCAGTTAGTGGGTTTATTTAATGCTATAACCTGTAGCATTATGGAGCTTTCTGTCAGCATGACTGGCCAATGTTTGATTTTCTCAACATCTTCCGTGTACTGAGATGACATTTGGCTTTTACCTCTCTTGTAGGACAGTATTGCTGTTAATAAGAATAATCCTTGAGTACTGCCAGTGTGTGGATAACATTCCGTCCATCACCACTGACATGCTTACCCGCCTGTCTGATTTACTGAAGGTATGGCTCCAAATGTACCATCTGTGCTAATCAGGGGTATCCAGGGCAGAGAACGTGTCTTACTCTGTGATGCTTCACGTGTTTTTATGATTTAATATAAATGATACAAATTGTCTATAAATGATTGTGCTTGTTACTGTGCCATAAGGTGGCCTTTTAAACTAAGGGCATTAACGATGCAATTGGTTATGTGAATTAACTTCAGGAAGTTTCCTCTTGTTTAATTGGAAATCCCATCTAGTTGTACTTGTCATAGCTGCTTGTCCTTCAGGCTGGGTGTAGAACTAATGCTGCTGAAGAAAAAGCAATTTGGTCTCAGATGCCGCAGAGATATATCTATATTCACGGTGGAAACAAGTCCCTGGGTTTTTACAAGTCAGTAGAGGTGTAGTCAGTAGAAGCATGAAAAATAGTATGGGATGAAGCTTCTGTTGTAAAATGTAAAGATGATGAAAGACCAGGACCTGTTTGTCATTTATTTCTCACTAGAGAAGAGAAAAACTGGTAAAGCACGTATACAGCAAGGTAATATAAGTAAACAATAAGAAAAGGAGCACGAGAATGCACCTTAAAACGGTTATATATTTATATAGGCTCCAAAACCTAGCAGTTAATTTATTTCAAGGTTTTCACTTGTGTCTTTGCCCACAAAGGTTGTGTCAGATACTGAGAGTTCTAAACGTCAGCATAATCAATAAAAGATTAACAGATTCTACTCTCCAGAAGTATATTGTACGTAAGGTAGCGGCAGGGAAGGTGAAACACAGCCTGGGAGATGGATCTTTAAATAATCCTCCTGTTGATAGTTCTTACCTGAATAACCAGATGCAGATACAGTCCTCCCTGTAGTCATCATTCAGGTTCATCCATGAACCTTTCCCTTTGAAAGCAGTGTCCAAGGCAAATCAGTAAGCCTGGAGCTGGGAATGCCTCTCTTCACCTCTTGTTCTCCAGTTGCTTCTTCACTCAAGTCTGGCAGCACCTTTTTGCAGGCAGGTAGAATAGCAGCAGATGCTTCAGACATGGCCAGATTTGCATCTACTTCTTTCTCCCTACCATATCTTGTTTTCAGCTCTATGTATGTTATTTTATTCCTTGGTAGTCACACATCATATGCAGTTTAAATACCGTATTTCCTATCTGGCAGCAAGGTCCCATCAATTGGAAAGATGACAAGAACAGCTAGCAAAAACAAAAGCTTATTTTCTACTACTTTGAACAAAGTAAGAGCCATTCATTTGTCCTTGCAGGTCACTACACATTTTGTTTGACAGCTGTCAAAGCTTGCAAGCTTTGAAGGTAGCAAGATATGATGGAAACTGCAAAGAGTTCCCAGTTAGTGGAATTCCAGGCCGTTTTGACCTGTGGCTGCAACCAGAGTGAGCTGGCATCTATTTTATCATGGATAAAAACATGATTATAGTTACGAGTTGTCTAGGTGGTGCAGACAAGAGGGCTTGCACCCACACTGCCAGAACACAGGAATGATTTCCTCCAAACAGTCACAAGGAGGGGATATTGCTCTTTCAATGGTTCAGGCATGCTGCTTCCTCACTGCTTTGTCTGCAACAGGCTGTCCGATAACTGAGTAATATGCACAACAGGCAGGGGGAGAGGGTGAGTGTCTATCATGCTTTATAAAGCATGTTTTTAATGGTCTGCCACACAGTCAAAGAGTTGGCACTACAACTTCAGAGAAGCTTAGGCTGTGTAGGATACAGGTCTTTGGCTTCAGTGGATCTACTACTGAAGTCCACCAGGAGGCATAAGAAAAGGTTTTGCTTTGCAGGAGGAGGAGGTGAAATGACTGTCAGTTTCAGAACCTGACTTCTGTTTGAGAGCAGAGTAGATTATGCCTCTCAGGTCAGGGACCACGCATATATCAGGTTCAGTTGTGGCACTAGGTCTGGGTTGCTTTTCTGGCCCTGGATAGACCACTCTGGCAGCCCAGAGCAGCAAGTGTGGGGTTCACAGTGCTCCTGAGTTTTGGGACTGACTCCAAGCAATAGCCAGAAAAATTGTTTCCTGTTTTTACTTGAGCTGCTTTGAAATTTTGGGTCTGTTCTTGCATTATCGTGAAGCAAGACCTGTGAAGCAGGATTGTGTGCCCCCAGAAAAAGGAGCTCTCTGTGAGTGAAATCCTCTGTGTTACAGACACAAGCTGCAGGATGATCTTGTCACAATTCTTGTGAATCTTTCCTCAGGTGCATGAAAGAGTCAGCTCTCTGGAGGTTTTTGTCTCCCAGTTTCCACCCCAGTGTCAACAGGACAGTTCTGTTCAAACATGAGCCCTGGGACTTAGTGTAGGAGATCAGGGACAACAGCAATGGCTCCTCTGTCTGTACTGCGTCACCCTAGCCACTCTAGATTGTCTGGTGTCTCAAGCTGGGTGATGGAGCAGAATTCCAAAATACGACAGAATATGCTAACAGGAACTGTGTTACTGCCCAGAGACTTTGCTGGCCTGTGTGCATGGTGATAACTTTTTTCCTGGAACTAAGGAAGATCAAGTCATGAGTTGTCCACTATATCTGGAGTTCTTACAGAATTGGGTTTTGACATGGCTTAACGTCATCTGTGCATAATTTCTTAATCTTGGTATTTTATAGTGTTACAAACAGAGATTCAGCCACTTCAGCAGCAGCAAGTTTCAGTGCTTTCAAGTTTTCTTTAACATCAGAAGTGGGGAAGGTCTAGAGTCAGAACAGAAACTTGTTCTTTTCATATTTTCCATTCTGATATTACACTTGTCTCCTCTACTTAGCAGAACTAGTGAGATCCTTACCCTTCACTCCCATCTAAGGCCCTGCTATGAGAAGCAGGTTTTATAGATTCCTAGTACAAAGCTGGTTTTGTGTGCAGCTTTCAAAGCAAGGCTGAACATAGTCTGCAGCAAGTCTCACTTGCTGCTTTTCTTTCACACTCTTGAAACCTCACCCAAACATCTCGTAGAGAAGCAGAGAATAGTCCCTGAATTGAAATCACTGTGGTTTTAATACCAGTATTTCCCTTTGCTGAAATGCTGCCTTGAGTGCTCTAGCATAAGCCGAGTCAAAAAGTGCTATGGGCCAGTGACTATTGACTGTAGTTTTGTCTTACTAGTTAACAGTTGTGGACTCCTCTGTAGTAAAGAATATGAAACTCTGGAAGTGACCTTCATAATAATCTATTTAATCTTGCAAAGTTCTGTTGGTGGTGTTTCTAAACTGTGGGTATGTGTAGTTAAAGAGCCAGCATGCGTTTTCACTGCCTGTTTTTTCTTTCTCGCAGTATTTCAACTCTAGAAGTTGCCAACTAGTGCTTGGGGCTGGTGCGTTACAAGTTGTTGGTTTGAAAACAATCACTACGAAAAACCTAGGTATGGATTTCTACATTCTAAAATCTCAAAAACACCCTAAACATTTGTGTTAAGCTGTGTTTGGTGGTGCTGTGCATGGAACACAGGGTAGTAAGGCCTTGCTGGTTAGGAGGTAAAACATATATAAAAGCTGATTGCCTGATTAAGGGATGCAGTAAAATCCATACAGTTCCTTTGCTGTCTACTGGACCACTTTAAATGTAAAGCTTTGCTGTGTTACATGAAGGAAACAGGAACAAATATACAAGCTAGCAAGTTTTCCATGACAATGTTTTGACTGTGGGAAGGTATAGCTGCTTTCGTAGTGGTGACTTAGGTACGCTTGGGAGCTGCTTAGTGTTCTGATCTTGAGATTGGGGATAGGTAGAGGAATGCAGCCAAACCCCTGTCTCCCTGTGCATTTTGCTGAGTTGAGCTGTGCTGTCTGCCCCATGGTGCTGTATTCTGTCATGCTGTGTCCACACATAGCTCCTGTGGGTTATAAACACATGTCAGTACTGCACAGAGGGATTTCTGTGGGTGGCTCTGGATCAAGCAGTCTTTATGTGGCTGAACGTCCTGGCACAGTCAGGTAGCTCAAGGACTCTGTGGCTGTTTGCTGAATCCAAATTACGATGTGGGTTAGATTAGAGTTTCTCATTTTCAGTGTGCAGCTATTTAGCTGAGTTGCCAGCTCCAGCTTATCCGCCTGGACTGCCTTAGCTGCTTTGAGGAGCTGGGGAGAGCTAGGTGCCCTGTTCCATGCTCCGGAATAGTCTGACACGCTACTCAAGACCACCAGTTTTAAACTATCTCTTGATATTAAGAGCCTTTAGTTGATGGTTGAAGCAGGTGTTTAAACTTTCAGGATGTCCTGATCACCTGTCTGCATTTCCCTTTTTGAAAGGGAATAGCCTGAGGAGGATGAGTTGAGAGGGGCCACGAGCCAAAGTGTTGAAGCAGACAATACGAAAAGAAAAGCTATCTCAGGTCTTTGCTCCATAAGGCTTAGCCAGTGGTGACCATGCTGGCACCACCATGTGTCCTGCTGCTGGCTCAGGCCCTGTTGGATGACACAGGGGAAGCTCAGCTTTGGGAATCCTGCTGGTGCCACAGGCAGGAGCAGGTTATGAGCAGCTCAGCAATGGCAGGGCAGGGTGTTTATGTATGTCTCCTGCAGAAGAAATATTGATGCCTTGAGAATGGCTGCTGCCGAGGTTAGGTAGCTGATGAGTCAGGTCTTTTGAGATCTCTCCGATGTCTGCGTGTGGTCAGGGCTCAAAATGTCAAGTAGACACTTAAAGCCTCTTGTAAAATGAGCCCCTTACCCCATATCTTACAGAAGCTGGGTGTGATCAGCCAGGTACTAGTCTGGTGCGTTCACTGGGTGAGGTTTCCCAGTGGAAACAAGCACCTCATGTTTTAAAAACTGAATAAAGGCATGTTAAATGGTCAGATCCGTTATTTATGTTAAAGGAGATGCAGTCTGTGCAAACTGACTCTTCCTGTGTAATAATGAAGTTATTTTTCTTTCCCTCTCTCGCTTCTGGATTTACAGCCCTTTCTTCACGTTGCCTACAGCTAATCGTACACTACATTCCTATTATCAGGGCTCATTTTGAAGCTCGTCTGCAGCCGAAGCAGTATAGCATGCTCAGGCATTTTGACCACATCACAAAGGTAATTCTTCTGCCATTTCCTAATGAAACACAAAGTTCTGCTTTTCTGGTGTGCTCTGAAGAATATGAATGCCATTAGATAGTAAATAAAACCTGCTTTCTTCCATTGCAGGATTATCACGACCATGTAGCTGAGATTTCAGCAAAGCTCGTTGCCATAATGGATAGCTTATTTGACAAACTGTTATCCAAGGTAATGATTTATGGAAATAATTACATGCTCTCTGAATTTCAATTGGAGGTCTCTGTATACAACAGTCTGGATGTTTCAAATGGAGACACAGACTTGTTTAAATCAGCACTTGTTTAAGCTTCTTTAAACCGTGTAAACACAGAGCTCTGTGCTGTGCTTGTGAACGTGTTTTGTCTTTAACATTTGCCACCTGGGTGTCATTTGCCCCCACCAGAAAAAGTTTTCTCCTTCAGCAGTAACTTCAGAACTGCTTTGCTGGTTGCTTTGCTCTGGTGTTTAGAAACTGAAGTGCTCTCCTACTCTCAGCAGTTTTAGCCACTGACGGCTCTTATCTGCAGGCAGGCTGAGCCAGTTCCCGTTTCCTGCTCTTCCAAGCAGTGCCTCTTTGGAAGCGGGGAGGGTGTAATTTCCTGCAGCCTGAGGAAACAGCAAAAACTGCTGAGGAGGATGAGTTTATTGGAGGGAAAGGACCAGCCCATCTATTGGGCTGCAGGCCTGGGGTCTAAAGGTCTGTGCTTAGCAGCGTCTGCTGTGTATCAGTGTTAATAGCTGACCCATAAAGTGCTCCTGGTGGTTTGCTTTCTGAGAGCTCATCAGTGGAACAGGTTGGTCCTGAGCTGGATCCACTCAAGGTGGAATATGCTGACGGTCTGCCCCAAGACGGGACCACTTGGTCCCACAGATCTAATGGATAAAGAGCATGAGCTTTTAAAGCTGAGTGTTTTGCTTTGGATCTTATGCTCTTTAAAAAGAAGCTGTTCCATGAGAGAAGTAAATCAATTATTTAGTGACAGATTTGGTTTATTGGCATGGATCAAGCTCTTCCTTATAGGAGCTTATGAGAAGCAGAGGCTGGGGACGGACTGATGGGGCCTGCAGAGAGACAGCTGTAAGAGGCAGGATTTCTGTCTTCTTTGCTGTTTCTATTCTTTTATTGTTTATTTTATATTGTGCTTTCTCTTTTCACCTGGTTCTTTGGGCTATTAAATAGTGTCACTGAAACTTAGGGGGGAAAAAGAGCCAAAGCATTTCAATTAGAATTCTTGTGTTTGCACTTCTAAAACCATGTTTATGTCCTTTTCTAGAGATAAGTAGTGATCTGCTGCTTTTTTGTTGTTTTATTGGGGTGTTTTTTTTCCCCATGTAAAAATACCTGTTCTGTGAAGTAAATTGACTTCTGTATCACTTTACCGCTTATCTTGAAAATAAGAGACAAATGCAAGAATTCAGGCTATTGATTCTGAACAAGTTAGCCCACAACAGACCAGTCACACTGCTTATGTTCTTGATGGTAGTTAGTAAGTATCCATCCCTTACTGTCCTTTCATCTTTACAGCCCATTCTCCCCTTCTGAGCTGGCATGAGATATAAACTGAGAATATTCACATCCTTTAGAGCTCTTGAAGGCTTGACTGAGAGTGCCTGGCTCACATGAATGCAACCCACACAGCACAGGAGAAAAGGAGACCACGTGTTGATTTTCCTCCATTCCTAACTTACCCCATAATTTGGCTCATCTTGTTCCTGAAATAATAAAATCTTGGTACTGAAGGCTGTGAGGAACATAAAACCAGGAAATGTGCAAATGGGCATGTCAGTGCAACCATGTCACTGTGTCCTTTGGTTTATATGTGCTTGTGAGAGTCCATTTCAGTGCTGTCTGGATAAAGTGGTCACCCGCTTTGAAGTGTGTGAATATGAATGACTAAGCAAAGGAGTTTCACAGCAGTGCGTGTCCAGCATGGTTTGAAGACTGCCATTGCACAGTCCAGAAACCTGCTTTGTAGGAGACCAGCAGTTTGTTCCAGTAGATAGGACGTTGACCTGACACTTGGGTAACATGGGCAAGCTCCTTTCCCATTTCCAGGCTGTGCTTCCCTCTGGGAGCACTGTGGAACAGGATCTGTCTTCACACTGCCACAGGATGAGGCTGTGCACTCAGCGAGGCGTTTCACAACAGCATGGACAGTTCCCAGCATCTGTCCATTAACTCTGGCAGGGAGATAAAGCAGGAACAGGGTATTTGCAGCTATAATTAACATGTGAAGAAGGCACAGGTTTTTATAAAGGGATAAACGTTCATGGAAAGAATCCAGTGGGAGTTCTGAGCTTCTCTTGGAGGTTGCTGTCTTGTGACTGCTTGGACAGAAGAGCAGTAGTTTTTTCTCTGACCCCCCATGGTATTACAGGCTGTTGACCTTAGCTGGAGATAAAAATGGCCAGCACCTCACAGGGCTGGAGCTCATGTTTCTCTCTGATGCTATTGCTTTTCCCCCATCACGATGAAGAGTTTGATGAGTCTGCAGTCATGCAAGAGCCATGGCTGTAGCTTGCCAGTCCCCTTCAGCTTTACAACGTACTGGTAAATGGTAAATTGCTGTTGCCTAACTCTTATGTCCTGAAGCACAATCCTGTGTGCTTTGTGGTTGTCCCACACAGGGCTCCTGGAGCAATAAGCACTGTTCTTCTGCTACTTCCCCTGTCAAAGCCAGGCCATTGGCTTGGCCTTTCATAAAGACTTTCTCAGAGCTCCCCATTTCTTTTATTCTCTCCCACTCAGGCAAGCTTTGATCTCTTTCACAACCCAGCCCAGCGTAAGAGAGACCATCTCCTCCAGTGTGTTTGTAAGGAATTCAGTTATAATGATTCAGTTCTTCCACTGAATTGTGCAAGGCTCTGTGGGGAAGAATCACCCTACCCAAAGGTTCACCTACCAGTGTTTAACCCAGGCCTATGACAGCACAGCCTCTCCACCAGGAGCTGAAGGGGGATGTTGTTTGGTTTTTTTCTTTGATGAATATGGAGTTTTCAGGAGCTTCCATTACTTTACACTTTCCTTTCCTTGTTTCTTCAGAAATTGGGATGTTTATGATCTCAGAGAAGTAGGTTTCTCTCATTAAGTCCTTGGGGGGCACATTCCTCAGAGGTAGAACTGCTTCTCTGTCATTGACTCACACAAATAGGAAGGAGTGGGCCAGCTAGCAGGCCACATGGCGTGCATCTGTGGAGCTGGCACAGTGATTATTCTCTCTGTATCTGTATTTCACAGGGTAGTGGAAACCAGCAAAAAGCAGAGAGCAAAGAGAAGCAATTCAGGGTAACAAAGATGAATAGATTGAGTTATAAAATCCTCAGATTTCGTACTGCTTCGAGTGTTCCTGCTTGCTTATAAAGCAAGAAATGCTAAAAGACTATGATGTGAGTCCTTGGCTGAACCAGATCATGCCCAGCTTTAATTTGTGATGTCCTAAATGAACCCTGATTCGTGATGGCATTAGCGATGCAGGGCTTCAGCTTGGGAGCTCTCCTATATAAACTGTTTTAAAGTGGTAAGAAGGAGTAACTGGTTGTGGTTTTATTTCCAGTATGAAGTGAAAGCTCCTGTTCCTTCAGCATGCTTCAGGAATATCTGCAAGCAAATGGCAAAGATGCATGAAGCTATATGTGATCTCCTTCCCGAGGAGCAAACTCAGGTGAATGTTATTTCGGAGATCCATGAAACACCTCCCATGCAAGTGCACATGAACTGGGTAACAGGAGAGACTTCTGCTTTATGCAGAGGGGAAGGGAATTCTTTTTTGAGTCTTTGTGAAGCCCACACACTAAAGGGGTTGGCAGCAGTCACACTGACAGCTCGGTCTGAGCTGAAGGAAGTGTTTGGATGTGCAGGGAGAATGATAAGACATGCAAAAGAACTGATGCCAGCGTTTTGAGTGGCATTTTAGTGCCTAGAGAGGTGAAGCAATTCAGGAACTGGTGCTGAAACTACACAAATGGCAACACTTTGAGGCTCAGGTACAGCCTTTTTAGAGAATTCTTCTGAAAGGCTGCTCAAATGTGGTGGCTTTCGAAGGTCCCTGAGTGTATTATGCAGCAAATTGTACCAGGTGTGCTTTCTGGGTGTTTGTTGCAGTTATTTCTACTGCAGAGTTGTAAATCTAACGGCAGGAAGGACTGAACCAGTCACTGAATACACCAACTTCTGGCTTCTCTTTTGCACTAAATTAAATGGCCCCTTCAAACTGTTTTTCTCTAGGGAAAAAAGACTTTAAGTAGTTATAGTACAGGAAAGAGACTTGTTACTTTATAGCCTTAATACAAGTCACTGGATACTTCAGGAAACAGGAACATTCATGTTCTAAAGAATGTGGCCTCTAAGAGCAATATGTAAGGATTAAGTGAGGGTGTCCACTGTCCTCTGTGCTACGAACTGTGTCTGGCCACAAAGGTCAGGAGGCCAAAGGGAAGATCATGTGAATTGCAAACCAAAAGCGAAGGTCAGTGATTTAGTGTTCACAGGGTATCTCCTCTCTGTAGGCAGTGCTGCAGGCGTGGGGATGGTTCCTCACTCTGCCTCTCTGGTTCCTTCCAGATGTTGTTTTTGCGCATCAACGCAAGCTACAAACTTCACCTGAAGAGGCAGCTGGCCCACCTCAATGTAGTCAATGATGGAGGACCTCTGAACGGGTATGTTTGGGCATTTGGGGTTTTATTGCTTACTTTAGGTGAGCAGGCTTTGTCTGCTGCAGGGAGCTGTGATTGTGGAATGCAGCCATGCTCCATGTTTTGGTACGTCCCATCTGGAGCTTCTGTACAGCAGAGGATGTGACTTGTGCCTCTGTAGCTAGGAATGCAGACAGCTTAGTAATCGACTGGGAGTTGGGCATTGTCCTACTGGAAACCTGCTGTAGGTTTCCTCTTTTGTGGATTGCTTTTTCTCCTCTTGTGACAGCTGTAGCCACAGTTTAATTTGCAGGAATTGCATGATTCATGAAGCAGTTTTGAAAAGTGGAGGATGACTCACGGCGCTAGCAAAGCAAATATAGGAAATGGTGTTTCATCCGTGCCATGGGCAGCTTCTCCACTGAAGCTGGTTTTGCCATAGAGCTACATTGGAAACAGAGATGATGTTCACAGAGCTCTTCCCCTTGCCCAGCACAGCCCTCCATTGCCACACTGGTCAGTGGTGCCTCTCCTGGGAGGAGGTGGCTGGCTGTGCCTGGTGTCCCACACCTCCCAGGAACAGCCATCAGCCTCCTGCAGCCCGAATTCTGCTGTAAGTTGGGCTGTCCCCTGGAACAGTGGGGTTTGTAGTTGTTCCTAATGACTTGGCGGTGTTTATTTGGAGTGTAGCAAGGGTGATATTGGTGTACCTACATGTGAGAAAGCATTGTCTTGGGTTGGAGAAGCCAGAGAGGGAAGCTTATAAACATTTCAAACATTGCTGCAATGAAGAAGAGGATGGGAGAAGGCTCAGGGGAGACCTTAGAGCAGCTTCCAGTGCGTTAAAGAGGCTACAAGAAAGCTGGAGAGGGACTTTTTACAAGGACACGTAGTGACAGGACAAGAGGGAATGGCTTTAAACTGACAGAGGGGAGATTGAGATGAGATATTAGGAAGAAATTCTTTACTATGAGGGTGCTGAGGCTCTGGCACAGGGTGCCCAGAGAAGCTGTGGCTGCCCCATCCCTGGCAGTGCTCAAGGCCAGG
>JANHGB010041376.1:32239-42722 GCA_026283785.1 Coracopsis vasa
GACAGAGCCTTGGGTGACATGGTTTAGTGTGAGGTGTCCCTGCCCATGGCAGGGGGGTTGGAACTTGATGATCTTCAGGTCTTTTCCAACCCTAACTATTCTGTGATTCTATGACATTTTTTTTCAGAGGTAACTATGAGAAACAGCAAGGGCAGCATCTAACCCATGTTGGACAAGCTCTAGAGAGCACCCAAAGCCCAATTCACATTCTGTTTCCTCAAAGTACACAGTAAAGGAGCACCCGACAGCAGTGACATCATGCATGCACGTGGGAAAGCTCAGATGATGGGCAGAGGTTGATAAAACTGAGCCTCACTTTTCAGTTAGTTATTGCTGTGGACTGGTTTTATTCAAAAAGATAAAGCCCAAAGTGTAATTACGGGAGTTTACCTTTGTGAAAGAACTGCCCAGTTTGACAAGAGGCACTGTTGGGAATTCTCGCTTCTCACTCATGGTTAGGGATCCAGCATTAAGGCTATACAAATTGGACATCACAAGCAAGAGATCTGACGTGGTCTTAACAGGCAGAAAACGACTACGAGGTACGTTTATCCCTAGAGAGTTCTCAAAACTCTTAATAGCAGCACCAACTGCAGTCTCCAACTGGATGATGTTCAAGCCTCCATCCAGGGTCTGGAAGAGAAAACTCATGTCAACATAACCAGCAGGTAACAGCACCCGGGACTAAAGCTGAGCCTAAGTCAGAGCCGACAGAGCGGCTCCTTTCTGAAGGCAGCAGTCCCTGTTCAGTTACCTAGGAACAAACACTTCTGAATCCGTTTCCCCTAACATCTTCCTAGTGGATTACCTTTGGGTTAACAATGATCTCCATGTCAATAGCATTTTTCTCTTGCAGCCTTTTAATCGCAGACAGAGCAATCCACAGATTGTTGGTATTGAAGATTTTGAATTTGGACACGGACTTGAATTCATCCACATGTGCTTTTGGGACCTGAGCTATCTCCACAAGCCTCAGCTTGTTTTCGTATTGCGTGAGCGTGCCACCCTGCAAGGGGCAGAGAAGAAGATTGAAGTCTTGTTCATGAGAAACTCTCCCCTCACCCCAAACAGACACACTGGTTTGTTGGCATTTAAAGTCGAACCTGGGTGAAAACATGTTGCTTGTGTTTAGCTACCAGGTTACTAATTATAGAGTATGTTTAAAGTACAGTCAGAGCTGTCAAACGATCATGTTTCAGCACTCCAAGACAGTTAATTCTTCTCAGGAAAGCTGCATTTGCAAGTGCTGCTGTTGTAAAAAGTCACCTTGAGCAGTCCTCTGCCAGATTACAGAGCAAAATCTAAATGAAATCCAATAGTTCTGTACTTGTGGCACTTACAGGGAAACAAGTGGTACTTCAGTTACCTGAACTGTATTCCTACAGTGCATTTCTGTGGTTTCACAGTACTAAGCCAGAGCTTTTTTAATATCTAATGAATACAGAGAAAATCACGTTTCCTCCCCATCCTCACATTTAAAAGAGGCAAAGTACAGTTACAGGATGAACTACTGCACACTGGAAGTATTTAGTATGTGCCATAAACATCTCACAAGTTGTCAAACCTCGACTTTGTACAAAGTTAAGGGGAGGGGTTTGGGCAGTAGCAGGCTGAGAGCCAAGCAGAGGTGTGCAATGCACACTGACAGCTGGGTAAGTGGCTGAGGTGGTTTACAGTCAGTGGAGATAAAACTGCTGGATCCCACCCCTCAGTGCTCTGCTTTTACCATCCTCAAACTCCTCCCCTGTGGAACTGACAGTCTGGAGGCTGTGACCAGCACCCTGCAGAAGTCACTTGTGTTCTCAGTCATCAGCCAAGTCCAGGCTGTCCTTGTCTGCTGCTGCCCAGCACCTAGATCCAATTTGTTGCATGGATGAGAACTTCATAAACTTGCTGATTTTGTGCATCTCGAATTAGATCACAGCTGATGTGTTAAATGCTGCCTGAAATAGCACTAAGAAGATGTAATGTATGGCTGAATTCATGCATACAGAAGAGACTGTGATTGTCACCAACATGCCAAGCATTCAGACGCAGTTGCACAACCATCTCCCTTTACCTTCACATCCGCCCTGGTTTTGTTTGTCACCTCCATGACAAATTCACAGCGTTTTCCGTTGGGTGGGTTCATAAGGTGGTTAAGAATGTAAAGGTCCACAGTGGCACCCAAGTTATCTATATTGGACACAAAAATATACTCCTTCCCCTCTGCGATGAGGTTATCCAGCAGACCGGAGTTATAGAAACTGGCATAGATATCCCCGTGGCCTGGGGGATACCAGCACTCTGTATTCTCTCCTGAGTAAGATACATCCTTGGCTATCGGCAGCAGAGTTTCCTTGTTAATTCTGGGATACCTGGGGAGACAATGGGCTGTGTTAAGTTCTCACCAACATCAGACTAACATGAAGGAAAACAGAAGAGTAAAGGTGCAGTTACGTAGGCTTTTCCATACAGCTTTTGAAGGTATCATGTTTGTAGATGGGTGTAAGTACACCAAATTGAAAGACCCATCCAAATACTGAGCTATCACTGAGAAGCAGCAGAGTTCAGTCTCTTATTCAAGGATTTAAAGCCACAGTTCTCAGACCATGCTGTAAAACAGCTTTCCTCTGACAGAACATGCTGAGCACACCTCTTAACATCATCAGCCACTTCACATTAGAGGTTGTTCTTGATACAGAAGCCATGTTCTCTTTCCCTTCAGAGCCCAGGTACCCAAAAAGCAAGTTCAGGAACCAAGTGGCCAGCATCCAGTACACCATTATCCATGCATTTCTTAGAAACTGTCATCCCCACACACCCCTCTCCCTAATTTTAATACAATGCCTTTAACTCTGCTTAACATCGTGATGCTTCAGTCTTTCAGAGAGGCCCAAAATGGAGACTAAACCTGGGTACAGAAGACATTTTGCTACCTCAGCATCTCAAACTAAAACCCCACACCACTGGGAATGTGAAGAAATGCAAATCAGCTTTGCCTTTCAGCCCAAGTGCAGAAGCTTTGTGATACCTGCTCTGATTAAAAGTATATATCTTCACACGGCTGTGACTGTACTTCTGCAAGATTTTCTTCGTGTCGTCATCAGTGTTGAAGGAATTCATGAGAACAAGAGGAACATCGGTGTTGTAGGATTTGTTTAAATGCTGAGATGGGAAAGAAATGGTAAATTCAGCATGTATTGTTAGCTTTAACTCCTGACACCTGAGGTTTTGGGAGAAAAAAAGTAGATAAAACAGACTGAAAATAATAAATGCACGAGATAAAAGCAAGATGTGCTTATGCTGACAGAAAGGATACTAAATTAGGTAAAGGAAAACAAATCGTTATAAGTAGTAAAGATAAGGGCCACAATAATTAATGCAGAATTAATCTTTGGTTTAAAATCTGCATTGAGATTTAAAATTTGAAAAGCACACCACCACAAAATAATGATTTTAAGTTTTAGGCTGCTGTTGATTACAAAAGGCATGTTCTCCCTCCAATTACTGCAGTCTGTCAGGGTGAAGTTTCACTATGGAGCTGTCTTGGCAGGCTATGAGATGGACAGCAGTATCAAGAGTACATAGTGGAACATCACCCTGGAAATCTATAGAATGGAGCTGAAATATGGAAGAGCATTTCCATATCAAAAAACACAACAGCAAAAATCAAAAAACACAACAGCACTCTTCCAAAAATAGAGTGTGCAGAGGAAAAAAGATACTTCAGTGAGTTTTAAGCTTTATATATCAGCCAGTCCTCATCTGCTGGGGAGTGGTTGGGATCATTACCCTCTGGTGCAGTCAGAGGCTTCCACCAGAACCCTTTTGAAAAGCACCTGCAGCAGCAGAGGATTAGGGCTCCATTAGCTAGATATAAATTTAAGTCTGCCGTGGAAGAGTCTAATAGACATGGGAGAGTCACTCCAAACAAACACCACACTGAGGCAAAAGCTGTTGGAGCTCCAGAAACCATGGAACAGGCACACCCAATTTCCTACTCTAATGAGCATCATAATTATCTGCTGTGTGAGGAATATTCTGCATTAAAAACATAAGCTGAAATGTCTTCTCAACACCAGCAGCTGTTATTTTCTTTTACTTCTCTTTCTTTAGAGGAAAATGCCAGCAATCTCTTCCAGCATGAGAGTTTTAGTTCAACAAGGAACTTGGAGCTGTTCTGAAGAGCTTTGTTCTAACACACATAGAAAAGGCTTTTAAAAAGCTAAACTCAAACTTGCACCTGGCGGAGGCAGAAACAGGAGTGAGCCACGCCAGACCAGCTCTACAGTTTGATTAATGGTGTTTCTGGAGACAGTCAGCACTGGTTGGTGTGCACAGGCTGAATTACACTTGTGCTAACATGTATTGAGTGAACAGAGTTCAATGGCTGGCTGCTCTGTCCCTTTCATGCCTATTCTTTCTAAAGCAATTCCCCACTTCACCACTAGCAACAGTGACCAGACCTAATGTCCCTCTCCTCTTCCTTTTGGCAAGCCTCCACTGTAATTTCTCTTCAAGGGTCATGCAGCAAAGCTGTGTATCTTGCTTCCTCCAGCACAGAAAGCAAAGCCCATCAGAAGTTACCTCAATCTGCTGAACTGTAAGATCCAAGAAGGTGTTCTCGTTCCGCACCCCAATGAGGCTTTTTGGGCCTTTACAACCCATGCTCGTGCCCAAGCCGCCATTTAGTTTCACAACCACCAGCTTGTTCAGCACAGAAGCAATGTTATCAGGCAGTCCTCTGGCCTTTATCTTCTCATAGGGCTGGATCTGTAAAAACAAACAACCAGATACTTGGAAGGGAACTGCTTTCTGCTAAAAACCTTCAAAACTTCAAATTTGGCAATAACATCCACATTTATTTACAGGACTTACTAAAGAATATTTGCAGAATCAGTCTGCAATAATCTGATTTGCTACAAAATACAAAAACCCCTATTTGTTGCTACAATAACCGCTCTTCTTGAGAGGTTCTATCGGTTTTGTGACACCAGTCACAATCAGCTTCACCCAGATGTAACGATGTCTCTGCTGTTCCCAACAGACGGGACTGACTTGAGAGTGAAGAGGGGTAAGGAAGAAGTCAGGTCAGTTATGCCAGTTTCTACAACCCTCCTCTTATCCTGCAGAAGGAGAGGGGTCTTCTTGTGAGCCATCTAACTTGCTTCCCCTTTAAGATGACCCCCTTCAGTCAGGCCACTATTCAGGAACACAGGCCTGCATGCAGAACATAAGATTTTTCTTCCACAAACAGCTTAAACTTTGCTTTGAGGTTGTCAAAGGCAACATTCTTGACAAAAGGTTGGTTCTTTGACTCAGTTTAAACCAATTTTTATTCCAACTATTATTACTATATAATAATATATCTCTTCCAACAGTATGCTACAAAGTGGAAGAAAGTTCCTAGCTCTTACATCCTGCTATTTTCAGGATGAGTTCACCCAGGCCACATCACCAGGCCACATTAAACCTTGCAGAAAGTCTTCTACCTTGCTGACAGCTATATCCTACAGATTTACAAACAGAGTATGGGCTACATTTGGGGCTAGTAATGGAGAGCAAAATCAGGCTTGTAATGACTGTTTGCCTTGCATTAGGCACTGTTTATCCCCTAAGCCAAACCACCTAAGTCAAAGAAACAAAGGTAACAATGCAGTGATAAGTATGCCAAAGCTGTTAGAGCAAAATCAATACAATTATCCTTTTGCCTGCCCTTCTAGAGATTTTCTTGGGAAGAAAAGCCTTGGTGTTTCAGTGCTGTGTGTATTCTAGCAGCAAGGAATTTATTCTAGCTCTGGTAAGGGGTGTGTAAGATCCACAGCTGACTTCCAAAAACAAACACATACAGAGTAGCTTTCAGAACTGTTTGCTTTGGGCAAGTCAGGCTGAGGTTTGAATGGAAATTCATGTTGGACTGGAACAAGAGTCATATTTCTCACCCGGATGTGCGGGGGTAGAATGGAGAGTTTGTGTATTCCAGCATTCCAGCACGCCACAGGCAGCAGATTAGAGCAGATCCCTCACATTAGGGAAATTCTGCCTTATGGAATCTGGAAAGCTTACAGCATGTTTAAAAATAAGATCACTCCAAATGGAGTTAGCACAGCTCAGGCAGCAAGCAGCAACACAACCACTGCCATTTCACACAGGACACATGCAGGAACTTCCTCCCAAAGCCCTTTAGATCTTTTCAGGAACAGAAGCATGCAAAAGCAAAACCTTGCTGTGTTTTGTCAACAAGAGAGACTGTATTCAGGCACTGCATAGACACCTTGAAAAACAACCCTTCTTCTCACTAGAAGACGATAAACACTGATTTCAATGTACTGATGAACATTGATTTTGATGTACTGAAGGAACATTTAAAGCTTAATGAACAACTCCTTACCAGCAGGATCTACAGAGATTTACTCGAGATTTACTACTTCCCATCCACTCCAAGGCCAATACCATTCCATATTAGACTCCAACTGCATTTAAAACATTGAGGTTTGAGCTTTAGCGGGGTGGGATGTGAGTCACACCCACACTGCTCAGAAACCATCTGAACAGCCAAAAAAATGATCTCAAGTCTCACTACGTTCTCCTTGCAACATTCACAACATAGCTCTCCAAAAAGCAGGCAGTCTGCCACTCAGTTCAGGGCCAGACTGCCTCAAAATCATCTGCTTTTGCTGAAGCGCCGACTACCTTTTCATGCCTTTGCTATCATGCCGGAAAATCACTTACGCATTAAGCTCAGAGTAAAATCCTGATGAAGTTAATGGTCCCATCAAGGACTTAGTTCACTGAATGTTCCATCAGCTACAATACACAATTTATAACTCAGCCTTGCTAAATATTTCAGTTCTTCTGGCACAGGCATTGGAAATAACAACTTGGCAAAGAAGCCCTGGATCTTGAAGGGTCTTTAATTCAGAGAATAACAAATGTCAAGAATTCCAATTCAAGCAGGATTGTTGCAGCATCAGGACTGCGGGATGCCAGTGCCATCATCTAGCTGTTCCTGTCATGTGTAGGCAACAATATGCAGAACTAGCTCATCACCTCTTAGTATACACACAAGCATAAGAAGTGCCCCACAGTAATGAAAATCAATTCTTGCTCTAAGGGTCTGGAACAGCGAACTTGCCAAGCAAGTGTTGATGGGGAAATACTTCAGGAACAAAACCAGGCAGGAATGACATGGCTTATTTACATCTTACTTGCATTTCCCTTTACAACAGATTCAAGATCACGGTACTTAAGGATCAGAAAAGTGAGGAAGATGATGATAAGGGATCATCCAGGTCAGAGGAGTTCCCACAGAAGAGTCAGAGAACATCTCATATTAGGACCACTTCTACTAGGAAAAAGAGTGGTGGTGATTGCTGACTCCACCCTAAGGGGAGCAGAGGGCCCCATATGTCAGCCTGATCAGACTCATAGGGAAGTCTGCTTCCTCCCTGGGGCCAAGGTAAGGGACGTCACCAGAAAACTCACTCATCTGGTATGTCCCTGTGACTACTATCCTTTATTAGTCTTCCAGATGGGCAATGAGGAAATCTCTTTAAGAAGCCTAAGGGGACTCAAGAAGGACTTCAGTGCCTTGGGGTGACTGGTTCAGGGTTTGGGAGCCCAAGCAGTGTTCTCATCCCTCCTGCCAGTCTCAATCAATGTCAATGGTTACATCAGAAAAATCTCACTAATTCTTGGCTCCGTGACTGGCATCAGCGCCAGCATTTTGGGGTTTCTGACCATCGGTCAAGTTCATACAGCACCAGGCCTGCTGGCGGCAGATGGGGAATGCCTGTCCCAAAGGGAGAAAAGGATTCTAGCCCAGGAGCTAGCAGGGCTTATAGCGAGGGCTTTAAACTAGGTTCGAAGGGGGAAGGAGATAACACCAGGCTTGCTAGACATGAGCCACGGGGTAGCATGCCACTATTGGAGTCCAGATCCACAAGGCAACTTAAATGCATTTATGCCAATACCCGCAGCATGGGCAACAAACAGGAGGAGCTGGAAGCCATTGTGCAGCAGGGAAATCATGACATAATCACCATCACAGAAATGTGGTGGAATGATTCACATGATTGGAGTGCTGCAATGGATGGCTAGAGGCTCTTCAGAAAGGATAGGCAAGGAAAGAGAGGTGGTGGGGTTGCGTTGTATATCAGGGAGTGCATTGACTGCCTTGAACTCATTGTCGTGAGTAAGAAGGCTGAATGTTTGTGGGTGAAGATCAGGGGTAAGACCAACCAAGCTGATATCCTGGTAGGAGTCTGTTATAGACCACCCAGCCAGGATGAAGCTACAGATGAAGTGTTCTTCAAAGAACTGGGAGAAGTTTCACAATCGTTTGCCCTTGTTCTTGTGGGGGACTTCAACCTACCAGATGTCTGCTGGAAGTACAACACAGCAGAGAAGAAACAATCCAGGAGGTTCTTGGAGGGTGTGGAAGATTAACTTCCTAACCCAGTTGGTTAGTGAGCCAACTAGGGGAGATACCTAGCTAGATTTGCTGTTCTCAAACAGAGAAGGACTGGTGGGTGATGTAATGGTTGGAGGCCATCTTGGGCAAAGCGATCATGAAATTAATGAATTTTCAATCCTTGGAGAAGTCAGGAAGAAGGTCAGCAAAACCTCCACCTTAGAGTTCCAGAGGGCTGACTTTGGCCTGTTTAGGATGCTGGTTGGCAGAATTCCTTGGGAAACATTACTGAAGGACAAAGTGGTCCAGGAAGGCTGGATACTCTTCAAGAATGAAACCCTTAAGGTGCAGGAGCAGGTGGTGCCCATGTGCAGAAAATCAAACCAGTGGGGAAGAGACCAGCCTGGCTGAACAGGGAATTGTTGCTTGAACTCAGGAAAAAAAAAAAAAAAAAAGAGAGAATTTATCACCTGTGGAAGAAAGGACAGTTACCCCATGAAAAGTACAAGGATGCTGTTAGGTTATGTAGAAAGAAAGTTGGAAAGGCGAAGGCACAGATGGAACTAGATCTGGCCACTGCTATAAAAGATAATAAAGAGTACTTTTTCAAATATATTGGCAATAAAAGGAGGGCTAAGGAGAACCTCCCATCCTCTGCTGCATACTGGGGGAAAAACTAGTGACTGAGGATGAGGAAAAGGCTGAGGTACTTATGCTGTTTTTGCCTCAGTCTTTAATAGTCACACCACCCATCCTCAGGGTACTCAGTTCCCTGAGTTGGATGGCAGAGATGGGGAACAGATTCAAGTCCCCATAATTCAGGAAGAAACAGTTAGCGACCTCCCGCTCCACTTAGACGTATGCAAGTCCATGGGGCCAGATGGGTTACACCCAAGAGTGCTGAAGGAGCTGGCAGAGGAGCTTGCTAAGCCACTCTCCACCATCTAGCAGCAGTCCTGGTCTAGTGGGAAGGTCCCAGAGGACTTGAGGTTGACCAATGTGATGCCTCTCTACAGAAAGGGCAGGAAGGATGACCCTGGGGACTACAGGCCTGTCAGCCTGTCCTCGGTGCCAGGGAAGGTCATGGAGCAGGTGATCCTAAGTGAGATCATAGAGCACATGTGGGAAAATGGAGGGATCAGGGCCAGTAAGCATGGTTCATGAAGGGCAGGTCCTGCTTGACCAACCTGATCTCCTTCTATGGTAAGGTGACCCACCTGGTTGATGAGGGAAAGGCTGTTGATGTTGTCTGTTTGGATTTACGTAAGGCATTTGACACTGTTTCCCACAGCGTTCTCCTGGAGAAATTGGTTGCTCATGGCCTGAATAGGTTTTCTTGGGCTCGGTGTTAGGCCAGTCTTGTTTAATATCTTCACTGATGATTTGGATGAGGGAATTGAGTGCACCCTCAGTAAACTTGTGGATGACACCAAGTTGGCTGGGAATGTTGATCAGCTGAAGGACAGGAAGGCTCTGCAGATGGATCTGGACAGGCTGGATAGATGGGCTGTGGCTGTGACATGAGGTTAAACAAGGCAAAGTTCCAGGTCCTGCATTTGGGCCACAACAACCCCCTTCAGTGCTCCAGGCTTGGGGAAGAGTGGCTGGAAAGCTGCTCGGCAGAAAAGGACCTGAGGGTGCTATGGTAAGGTGACCCGCCTGGTTCATGAGGGAAAGGCTCATTTGGATTTAAGAAAGCATTTGACACTGTCTCCCTGGAGAAATTGGTTGCTCATGGCCTGGATAGGTTGATTCTTTGCTGGGTTGGTGTCCTGGGTTCAGCTGTAGCAGTTACTTTTCTTCTTCTTAGTAGCTGGTGCAGTGCTGTGTTTTTGACTTTAGTCTGAGAACAATGCTGACAACACACCGATGTTTTAGTTGTTGCTAAGTAATGTTTACTCCAATCAAGGACTTTTTCAGTCTTATGCTCTGCCAGTAGAGGGGCACGGGAATCCAGGAAGAAGCAGAGACAGGACACCTGTTCTTAACCCGTGGGATTTACATTCTTTCGATTCTCTTCTCCCTCCCTCCGGGAGCAGGGGGGGGAAGAACTGGGGGGAGTGATCAAGCTGCTGCATGGTTCCGGGT
>JANHGB010041377.1:0-23492 GCA_026283785.1 Coracopsis vasa
GATGGTGAAGTGATAAACATTTTCCCTTCTCAGCCTCGTGTTCTTAATCATCCTTAAAAGTAAACCCAAGAGAAATCAACTTCCTGTGTCAGAGGACTTTAGCTATACTAGTGAACCAAACACTGACAGAATGTTGTATCTGCCCTGAGGTTGGCTGACTTGTCTGCCCTGGTCTATGCTATGGACCTCTCCTCACCTCCAGAGCTGTGTGGCTCTGTCCAGACTGCTTTTGGGAATGGTTCCTGCTTTGTGCTGTCTCCTGAGCGATGTGTGAGAGAGCAGTAGCACATCAGGCCAAAAGCCTGCCAACAGAAAATTGAATTCCCATGCCCAATCTGGTGCTCTGGGACTTTTAATTTACTAGAATGCTGCACTTCGTATCTCCAGTGTTTACACTGGGTCTGATCACATCCCTTAAAAACAATATGCTCTGTCTGACCCTGTTCTAGAGCCTTTGCTTTCAGCATCCCCATTTGGACTAGTTTAGCAAGAGCCTTTAGCCATCTTCCTAAACATGCCTCTGATCTCTGTATTGTTTGCCTTTCTGACCCTGCTAGGAGACCTAGCAGGAGGTGTGCTCCACAAAATGCAGTGATATTATGTAGAAAGGGAAAGAGAATAAAAACTGATTTAGCAGCTCCTCTTTAACAGAAAAAGAGTAAGAAGAAAAGCAGAGATGGCAAATTTCTGTTTCTATTCTGTGCGTGGACGGTACTATTTAAACATAACTGAGCTGACTGACACTTATAGGAGTGATAATTTTTTGGATATTCCTGAAAATTCGTTACTATCTGGGATACCCTTTGTAAGAGATTTCTGAGATTAGCTCCTGGTGACAGACAGCGTTTGTGCACTAAGAGCTCATAGAGGAAATTGAATGTTATCTCTTGCTAACAGGAAGGATATTTGCTCCCTGCCTATGACTTGATGTTCTATGTGATGATCAAAGGCTGGGTTTATTTTATGGGGTTGCTTTTCAGTTACCACAGGTGGATGACATTTGAGATGCAACAATACGAAGTGTTAGACAGTCTCACACAGGATGGACCAGCTGGGATATGGTGTGATGGAAAATCATTGTCTCCTGAATAATTTTGTCAGTTCTGCTTTTTTTAGCAACAACCAGAACAAACTGTGCTCCCTGCCCCAGAGAAAATGGGACCTTTTAAAGTGAGACTTTTCCCTCCCATATGGCATCAGATGCCTGTTAGTACCAGACAGAAACCTTTACAGCCCTGACTTTTTTTCCAGGGCTCTGCCTCATAGTAACCAGCACTGCCTGGGGTTGCCTGGAGGTGGCTACACAATTTTGGAGGCCAGGAGGGTTTAATTATATGGATGAGGCCAGGCTATGCCATTTGGTCTCAGGGCAGGGCACAGATGCACCTGGGGCTCAGAGTGTGTGTGTGTGTGTATACAGTGCCACTGGACAGGATATGCTAGACAAGATGGCTGAAACAGAAGCAGGTTAGTCAAAACCATGCTTGGAGTACAGATTGTTAGGATCCTCGCATCTGCAGTGCTATTCACTTATTTACAGTGAAAACAGAACAGGAAAAATTCCCCTGAGGAATCCTGAGCTGCAGCCTTGGCTGACATCACTTAATGTGTATCAGCAGGGCGCAGCCCCAGTGGTGTGGACCAAAATACCCTGAAGAAATGGAAACCCATCACTGCAAACCCCCAAGTAACCTTGTTAAACGGTGACACAGGCACAAGTCTGGATCTGCTCCAGGAAAACCCTTTCTCATCTTTCTAATGAGTAGCAGCCTCACCAGGGAGTGAGGGAGATTCATGACAATTTTACCCAATGTGCTCTCTGTAATTTACCGTTCTCATTACTGAACATGATATGATTTTTCATAGCAAGTCTGGAGGGAGCTGGAACTGCACAAGCATTGTCCATGCTCTTGTGTCAGAGCCTATTTAATGTTGAAGCTGATTAAATGCCTACCTCCTTACAAATCATGCAACATAAAAAGGCCTGCTAGTGCTAAGGAGGGGGAAAATTTAATGAGGGTGGTGAATGTGAAGTACAAAATCTGAATGTTGACTTCTAAAGGTTTGAAATTGATACAAAACAGGATCTGGAAAAGATCTCCAACTTCCCAATCTATAAACAAGCTTCTTTTTGTTTTTTGGCACTGCCAAATCCTGGTTACTAGAAATGAGGAAAGGTGTTACTGAACACTTTGACATCCCACATTTAAGTGTTGAAATGAGAAGGGGACCTCTAAGTACCCTTCTGAGTTGTTTCTCCTCCATGTATTTGATACAGGCTCAAGTGCTGGGAGAGGTGGTGATGCTCCCTGGTCTTTCTCCGTGTCTTCCCAGGGGATGCCACTTACTCCTAATGAAGCCATGGGGCATTTCCAGCTGCCAACCCTCCTCTTTCCCTACTCCTTTACAAAAGGGAAATGGCTTCATCTTTCCTTGCAGCCACAGCTGATGCCACAGTGAAGGTCTTAAGAGTGGGGCTAGCCTCCAACACACATCTCCAGAAATGTCCTCTTTAAAAAGAAGCTCATACCATGTGCACTCAGTGAAAGCCTGTGCTCCAGATGTGATCTGGTTACCCTCCCTACCCTCAGGAACACTGAGGTTTGTGATGTTGCTGAGGATTGTGCTGTAAAAAATGAAGTGACAAGGCTGCATGTATAAACTGTGCCCTTGGAATGTGGGAGACCAAGATGCTTATACTCTGAATTTCAAGCACACGCACTTGTAAGGAATTGACCTTGCAAGACTTGTCAATGCCCTGGATCAAAATGGTTTATATTGCTTCTAAAATCATATCCTCAGATCTGTTACTCCCATTATCCATATAAATGTCTAATCCTGTTTTGAATTGTGCTAAGCTCTTGGCACTGGTACTGTCTTGTAAAGTAGGTTCTAACATTGTAATATTTTGATTATTTTTTTTTCTTTTTTTGACTTTATATACCTTCTGCCTTGTGATTTTATTGAATACCCTCTTTTTCTTGTATTATGGGAGGAAAAATAACTGCCCTTCCTTTCCATCACTTTACCCTTGTATTATTCTGTTTACTTCAACTGCTTCTTTCCTAATCATCCTTTCTCTGAGATAAGGGTCCCCACCTTTATGTCTTCTCTTCTCTGGCATGCCCCTGAACACATCCAGTGCCTTGCTCTGGTGGGATCATGGCAGGGGGCTACAAGCAGATGATAATGTGATGAACTTATTTGATGAATACATTCAAGGAGGGCATAAATGAAGAATATTATAATCTCCTTATGAAAAATAAGTAAGCAGAAAAATGGCTGAATTAATTAAGTAAATTATTCCCTATGAATTATGTGTCCAGTTCTGTCACTAGCTCTTAAACATAATGGTGACCAACTAATTAAAAATGTGGAATGAAATTTGTCATCTTGAATAGAAAGAAATGAAACGTTGTGCTCAGGCTATTCGAAAGCTGAACTTAGACATTTACCTTAAATTATCCATACTGATGTGAGGTACGTGATCATTGATAGTCATAACAGAGTTTTAAATAAAAAAAATAGTCACTGTTTAATAACCCCACCAACTTTAACCTGAATGTTCTTCAGTTAATGCACTCCTGTGTTTTGTGTAAGGATGAAGGATGGATAATCCCCCAAAGGAGAGGATTATTCATTTTTTCGTCTGAAAGTTTCAAAGAGCATTTCAAATCCCAGAATTATTTTATGTAACATTTCTGAAAATTAAAGTCTTTGAAATGCTTGCAATCACTTAAAAGCAGACTGTGAAAGGGCTGCAATGACAGGAACTGCTATTTATGTGGGATAAAAGCCAGCCCTGTTGATCTAATTTTATATTGCAATAGACAGGATTATTGATCCTGCCATTTCTTGGCGGATGCTCTAAGTGTTTTGTGCACAGCTTTCTCCCAGCTTCGCTCAACCCCTCTTTAGGGTCAGTGACCTTTCCTCAGCTTTTTCCTTTGTGAAGAATGTGCAGGCAGTGATGGTACCGGTGAGCGGCTCAGACATCGATTTTCACTTCATGGCCATATGAAACCTCTTGTGCGGTGCTTGGGAAATTGCTTGAGCCTCACTGACAGCTTTCCTTCTTGTCCTTTCCATGACTGTCCTGAACAGGTTTCTTAACCACACTGAGGTTTCTTATCACTTGGAAAAATAGCTCTATAAGTAATCTTCCACACACAACAAAAGCTGGTGGTGTTTTATATTGAAAACTTTTCATGGGCTGAAATACTTTGTCTTCACAGAAATTTAATTTAACTAAATTTTGACAGGTAATTTATAACTGCCCTCCAAAATCAGAAAAAACCTTTCTAAAGCTCTGGATAATACTGTAACATGTCTGCGTGAAGTATGCCATCGGCTGGGGCTGTTCTGGCTGGTGGGTTGAAGTTGACAGACCTCAGAGGGGCTTGGCAGGATGAGAAGGCGAAGGAGAGGTTTCTGAACATGAATTCCCACTTGGGTGGCTGGCCAGGCAGTGGCCAGTTTGTAGAGACAGCGTGATATGGATGGTCCCAGGTCTGTGGTGGGGTCTGGGAGCAGCAGCAATGGCACGCAGCACCCGGAGGTCTGCTTCCTCAGTCAGCTCCATACAGAGAGTTTGTACAAAATACCTAAACATTAACTATGTTTTCACATTCTGAGAAGGAAATGGCAGCCTGCAGTTTCTGAGTTTGAGCCAGAAACCCGTGCCTGCAAGCAGCATCGTCTTCACTTATAGCACATCTTGGCCAATTCGAAAGAAAAATATTATCCCAGTCGTAGGGCTGGGTCTATTTACAGGGAAAATTCATGGTGTAAAAAGGGCACCAGGCAGGTGAAATTTGTTCTATGCTGCCCCAAACTTGGAACAACAGCTTTATGTGTTCTAATACAAGGAGTCAGGAATTCAATTAAGTAGCAGCTTAACATTTTAGACCAAGCATTATAATAAGTCTATAAATTGGCAAGTCGGTTTCTAGCAGTACTCAGTAATTCATTTCCTGGTTTCATCTCATAATGTCTGATAGAACCCATTTAAGGCAAATGTGAATGAACAAAACTGGATTTCTGCTGGATTTGTTGCTTTGCTCCTCTGCAGCTCTGGCTCTCATTATCACACAGCTGATTACAAAATGGATAAGATCTAAAAATATGGAAACATATATCTGTAATTCATCTATCAGAAAAGGCCTCAAGATGGGTAGTGAAATTATACCTTACTCACATGGCACAGGAATAAGCAGAAAACCTCAAATAAGCAGAAAAAAAAGTACTTGAGGGCTGGTGGGGCTGCCTGGGACTGCAGGCATGGGCTGCTCCATAAGGAAGTACAACAAGTGCCTCTTTGCAGGAAAGCAATGGCATTCCTGGGGAAGCATGAGGCCAAAGCTGGAGGGACTGAGCAAAGCAGGATGTGGAATACGCTCCATGGAACACATTGCCTGCAGTGTTATATTATGTGGAGAAGTAGAATGTGAAAGTAAACCATGGAAAATGATTAATTTACAGGGAGCTATAGGCGCAGAGGTTGCGTCACTGACAGCCCATCCAAATTCTCTGATCTTATCCGAGTTCTTAAGTTACTTCCTAGTAATCCATATAATTGGAATTTTCGAAGAACAGTAATTATGCCCATTAAAGTTTTAGCAGCAATGTGTTTATATGTTATAAAACAGCATCAGCTGCGTATGAAGCAGATAAACATTTTAGCACAAGTCAAAACTCAGAAACTTTTATCTCCCAGTTCCAGTTGGCTGCTGAGCTCCAGCCTGCCAGGGTGCTGCTGAAGACAGCTGCAAAGAGCTAGCAGCAGAAGGTAGCTTCAGGGGGGCCTGAAGACACTTATATTTTCCATCTGGAAAGGAAATCAAAGGATGCAATTAATTTTCTGACAAATAGTAGTGCTAGAATAGCTGAGATGTCAGAACAGTTTCCTTGTAGGGTGCTTTAGTTATTGTAATCAATAAGAATCTAATTTTAAGGAGGAAACCATGCCACCAGCAAGCATAGTTGCTCCGTGTGTGCATGTGTTGTGGTGTCCAGGCTGGCAGAAGAGCTGGATGTTGTAATTGTAGGTTGTAATAGATGTTCAGGGCATGGCAGCAGCCTGCATCGATGGGCAGGGGCTGGTGCACAACCAGTGCTCTTCCAGTGATGATGCACACCATGCTGAGCAGGACAGCAGGCACTGTGTGGGGAGTGAGTGATGCAGCACCATGGCAATTTTTATTTACTTCCCAAAATGATGGATTAAGGTCTTCATGAAAGACTCAGAGTTACACACAAAGCCAGAGAGGCAGCTGTGGCTTTGGGAAGCTAGTCTTCTTCTTCCCCTATTGCCTTCATGTTGTTTTCTTGCTGTGTTCCTTGTTGCTTCCTCTCTGTTTTCCTCTCTGTCAGCTCTGTGACACCCATGATTTCACAACAGGGATGGTTTTGAATGTAGTTACCGCGACGCACACAATCAGCACTAAATTCTTCACTTTATTATGTTCTTTTACTGCAGTGATACATTTTTTTCCAAACCCAGGCTCCTGCAAGGGCCCCCATTTAGTCCTGGTTGTGTCTATGGTGGTTCACAGTCTGCATTCCCCACACTGTTTTATTCTTAGAACAAACTCTCTTGCTGATGGTATCTTTGGTCCTTTCTGTCACTGTTTGTGTATCTACTCAGAAACTTCCCACAAAGATAAATTTTTGTCTCCCTGAATAGCTCAACTGGACAGTTATGTAGACATTGAACAGCACAGGCACAAGCCCATTCTCTTGTGATATGCCTCTTTTTTTATCTCTACCTGTGGCTCAATTTCTTGCCTATGCCTTGATATAAAATCACTGCTTCTCTAATAATGCTTAAAAATTTCTGTGTGATCTTGCAACAGTTAATTGCATTATAATTACTACAAAAGTGGTGGCCGTGAGTGCAAAAGTCATCAGACTGATTCCTGCAGCTTCCTCTCATGCTACTTATCTTCTACAATTTTATCGCAGTAGCACAGAGGGCTCTCAAGCAAAAGCAGCGCAGTGCAACCATTTTGCAAAGCCATTGCAAAAATACAGACTCTTTCCCCACGGGTTAGCAGTCTGAATGAACAAGGGGCTAAAGGAAATGTCATCATTTCACACTGAGAAAGAATATCTTGCAGAGAATGTAAGTGACATATAGGTCTGACAGTGCTGAGAAGTTATTTTTGAAGCTCAGGGGAAGGAAGCGTTACCCCAGTGTTCGGGAAGGACAGCATTTGATTTCTTCATAGCAGATGACAAGAAAAATGTTAAAAGACTCTAATAGTCCTACCAAGGTAGTTATCAGCTTGTACTATCAGCAAGGAATGAAATGTGCCTCAAACAATCAATTCAATATACAACCTGCCCATGGAAAGGAGGATAATAGCAGATTAACACCCTGTCAGGGTGACACAGAACATGTACAGAGCTCCACCACACCATGTGTGGAAGATGTGCTCATCACTGCAATGGGAGTACGATTGGAGCTGCTTTTTTGGGGAATGATTTTTCCACTGAAAATCATGTGAATCGTATGGAGTTATTCACCATATTCCCCCTGGAGCTGGGGGTTGTTTGCTTAAGTCCCCATGCTGCCTGTGGAGGACGATTCACACCATAAGCAGCAGCCACCAAACTTTGCAGGGCTGCAACGCTGCTGCAAAAATAGAAGCAGGGCTCTGCTTTAAAAAGGTTTCAAGGTGCTACATTGCTCAAAGCCATGTGGTGCCACGGGGAGAAGCACAAAAGGGAAAACAGTTTTTTATCGTAAGTCACAGTTTCTCTTTGAGCCCTTTAGGGAGGGGATGGGTCATGGGCAGCAGCACAGCTTCAATGGCTGTGGATGAAAAGGCATTTCTGTTCAGCAAGTGCTCATTGATCTGTGTGGAAAGAGTTGGTGGAGATCAAGCAGCCAACTCCTCCCCCTCCCCCAGGGCTTGTCCTTTTGGGGCCATGTGGGTGGATGTTCTGAGCACATCTGCTCGTGGGAAGGCTGTTGTGGCCAAACAGGGGGCTCCGGCTTCCTCCAGCAGTAGAAACACAAGTTTTCTTTAATAAAAAAAGGTCAGAGGGTGCTTTGTCTTGCAGGAAATCTCTGTCTCAATTACAGAAGCAAGACTGTGATTCAGAGGTAGGAGGTGGATGGGCTGGAGGTTGAGGAGGTGGCCTTGGTCTCTGGAGAGCAGCAGCCTGGCTGTGACTGTGCTGGATAGTCCTGCCTATGGGCACCTCTTCATCAGAGGTGTTGTGGTACCTGCACTTGCCATCACCAGCCCTGGCTTCCCAAACACAATACATACCAGATGTTGTCATGAGCAGCTCTGCTCTTTGTGTACTTGGTTTACTCACTTGCATTGCTCTGTGTTCCACCCCTGCCCTCTGTTTTGGGCATCAAGACCTGGCTGCTGGGAATTGACCTGGCTGCTGGTGAGGTAAGGATGTCCACATCGAACCCACAATCCCCACAGGAGTTGTGCATCTTTGAGTAAATGCTGCTCTCCTCTCTCCCCATGCACTTCTGGGATTTAGCTGAACCAGTAGAACTTATATTTAGAAATCCAAATAAGAGAGCCTGTGGGGCACCCAGCTGCTGTGGCAGTGTGGGAACGGTGGAAATAAAATGTCCCAGTTGTTTCCAGACCTTTCACTTGGGTTTGTTCTTATGTTTTCTACATCACTTTGATCTCTGATCTATAAGGCTCTGCTCTTCTCAAAAGCTGTGGTCCAGTTTCAAGTTATCCAAAGGACCATGTGGCGGGTCTGAACATTTCAAAGTTTCTGCAGCTAAACTCCTGGGTTTCAAGTTTCCAAGGCACTGAGCAGTTAAATAATTTCCAAACCCTTTGTGTATCATCTCTAACTCTTCACCTCGGCATTGTCCCTCATTCTGGGACAAAAAGTGGATTTTCTCCCTTGCTTCTGGAACTGTTATTCACCCAGGCATTTGCTGTTTCAATGGCTGTGTTCTGCAAAGCTCTGCAGCCCATATTATTTCAGATGGTTCATAGGAAACCAATTTTAGCTGTGACAAAATGTTCTGAACTTGCTACCACATTTTTACTGCTCTTTGGCTCTGGATTGATTTTCCCTTATTAGCTGAAGCTGACTGCGGCTTTTTTTTATCAGACAATCCTGGAAAGCAGCAAATCAGTCTGGAGCTCAGCTGCACAAAGGGAAGTTGCTTTGCTTATTGATGCATGCTTTTAGATCACTTAAAATGTAACAAGAGCTAGCAATTTAGCTGAATTGGTTTGGTTTTCATCTTTGATTGAAATTCACAGTTTAGAACATTAGCAGAATTACTTTGCTGGAGATTCTTATCTTCCCTGGCTAATTTGAATGAAGTGAGGTATGTAAATGTATGTACTTTGCAAGCTGTTATCTTTGCCATTTCAAAACAAGATTGATTCAGGCAAAAAGCTTTAAAATCCAAGCAGAAGATGATTGCTAGAGGCCTTGACTGGGGAAGAGGGCTGTGATTTTGCCTACAGTATGTAAAGACAGCTAGATAGTGTGTCTTTGAGGAGCTGAGGAGGGAGATGAAGGCAAATTTGACAGGAGTGACTGTCGTTTAAAGGCAGAGAGCGAGGATGCCTGGCTGCATGAGATGTAATCCTGGCTAATATTTTAAATGGAAACTCCTTAGGTGGGAAGTGGCATCTGAGGAACCTGTGGGAGACAAGGCGCAGTTGGGAGACAAAGCTGAAGAAGATACTGGAGTTCAGACAGGGCTTTGAGGAAGGTATGGGGGGGATTATTAGGCAGCCAAATATTTTGAGGTATATGTTGAATTAGACAATCCACAGGAAGAAAAATTACCTGGGGGCAACTGAAGCTGCTGAGCCAGACTTGAAGCATGTACTGACTGAGCTAGAGAAGGGAGAGTTGAAACAGAGGGAGAAGAAGGCAGCAGAAGAGCAGCCAGCTCTACACAGAGAGAAGTGGAGAAGCAGAGGTAGCTGTTGGATGTAGTTGGGAATGAGATACCCCATCACTGAGGCAGATCTGAAATACCTTTACCCTCATGCAAATGCTCTCAGAGCTCCACTCTCCTGCTGAACCTTGGTTTCATGCCAATAAGAGTGCAAGTGTTTGGGTCTAGGGAGGCAACAAACAGACAAGTCAGATATGAACTTCATAGCTGGGAAATGAGTGAAGTCCATGGGAAATGCCTGAGCTTTGCTCACACAGCTGCCCAAGCAGCCAGTGCTGAGAGAGTCTCCAGATGATCCTCTGAGGAAGAGGGACCACCCATCATCAGACTGTAGCATCTGATGACCATCATTAGATTCATACAAATATACCATTCTGTTGTAGGAGACCCTGGAGAGCAAAAGTCTATATGGGATGAGGGATGATGGCCTGTGTAGAGCAGGGGTTTGCTTTTTTGCCAGAATAACCTCATAGAATCACAGAATTGTTTGGGTTGGAAGGGACCTTAAAGCTCATCCAGTTCCAATCCCCTGTTACGGTCTGGGACACCTTTCACCAGACCAGGTTGCTCCAAGCCCCGTTCAACCTGGCCTTGAACACTGCCAGGGATGGGGCAGCCGCAGCTTCTCTGGGCAACCTGTGCCAGTGTTTCACCATAAAAAATATATTCCTTCTGTCCAACCTAAATCTACCCTTTTTCAGTTTAAGACCCTTGCCCTTTGTTCTGTCATTACAGGCCCTGGTGAAAAACCTCTCCATCTTTCTCCTTACCCTTTTCCTCTCCTATACAGTTCCCTGTGGCTTTCTTCTTTTTTTTTTTTTTTGTGTGTGTGTGTTTTTTTTTTTTTTTTTTTTTTTTTTTTTTTTAACCCCCAGCAGGAAACGAGATGGCTGTTTATTGCTAGACACTGATGTATTTTTAGTGTTGCAGTATGCATAATGACTTCTTGGACTGAAAATGGTAAGATTACAGTTTGGTTTTACAGTGGAGGCTCATGTTAGCATGATTAATTTTCAGCTTTGAATAGTCCTACACTCAAGGCAGGTACTCATATTTTTGTGATAGTTTATCTGTCTTTTAGTATTAGCTAGTATTTCCTTGCTCAGTGTTTATGCCTGTGAAAAGTGCTTTCGACAATTCAAAGTCACTAAAAAAAATTTCCAGGGAGAAGGAGATAAGAGGTAAAATACATCGTCTTTCAAATACAGTTTCAAATCTTCCTTGCTTGGAAAGGAGGGATCTCTGTAAATAAGTAAGGCATGGCAGTGATCCCACTAGGGGAAGGGCTACAGCAAGCGTCACTGGGAAAAGCTCTGCTTTCTCGTGCATGTGGATGTGTGCTGCTGTCACAGGCATTTGTCCTCCAGCAGTGCCTGAGCTTGCTAAGCAGTCTGCCAGTGGATGCAGGGGGATAGCAGCTCTGCTCTACAGAGATACTGAGGAAATGCCACAGGCAGCAGCAGGGCAGAGCACAGAGCCCAGCTTTCAATGCCCTGGCAGTGCCTGTCAACCGACGGATGCTGCATCTCCAATAGCTGTGGGAACTCCAGCACTGGTCAGCATTGCCTGGTCATCAGCACTAGCTTCCCTCTCCTCTGGTAAGATTTAAGGATGAAAGCAGGCTGCCTCCTTCAGCTCGCCCTTAAAAGGAAAGGAAACATTGCTTAGCAGCTTTAGTGGCCTTTGGGATCTTCCCTTAGGAGAAACAATGATTACTTTGCCACCAGTTCGCCAGAACAGGCTGAAACACCAATGCCTTTAGGGGCTGCAATATATGAAAGATAATAAAACTGTCAAAGAAAGCTTTAAAGTCCAATGCGTGGGAGTAACAAAGGGTACCCAGCAATACAAATAAATACATGGCTGCAAAGACTTTTTTGTTGTACCACAAATTACGTAGGATCTTGTGGGCATGGGGCAAGCCTTATGGTTTCCTCCTTGATGGTGGTTTCCTGCTGCAAGTGATAAGTGTGTCACATGATTGTCATCTGGATCTTATTTCCTAAAAGCATTTAAAAAATGCTTCAAGTTATATTTTCAAGCTGTTCCACTGAACACCTCCAAACCCACAACAGAGTAAGTGAACTAACAGCAGCACTTCACATTTAGAAGCTCTAAGGATTACAGAATGCTTATGCAGTGTAAGCAAATCCTCCATTTCTGAACATTAAAATTAGGGTTTTTTTATCCAAAGTTGGGTACAAAAGAAAATCCGACTCATTTTTAAAGAACTGAGCACTCAACAGCTCTGGATTCTGAAAGAGCCACAGGCTGTTGAATACATTTGAAGATCAAGCCATTTATTGCAGTGTTTACATTTTAACTTAGTAGACTAATGCTAAGCACTCATTTCCAAAAAAATCCTTTGCTGTAAATGATTTTCCAAGAACATAAAACATAGAATCATAGAATGGTTTGGTTGGAAGGGACTCTCCAACCCCCCTGGCATGGGCAGGGACAACCTCCTACAAGGGCATGTAGAGTTAGGACAAGGGGGAATGGCTTTAAACTGAAAGAGGGGAGATTTGAATTGGATGTTAGGAAAAAATTATCCACTGTGAGGGTGTTGAGGCCCTGGCACAGGGTGCCCAGAGAAGCTGTGGCTGCCCCATCCCTGGCAGTGTTCAAGGCCAGGTTGAACTGGGCTAGGAGGAGCCTGGTCTAGTGGAAGGTGTCCCTGCCCATGGCAGGGGGGTTGGAACTAGACCTTTCAGGTCCCTTCCAACCCAAACAATTCTAAGCTTCTATAATTCTTCTCACTGATAGTGCGTGAACCTGTGTTCAGGAAAAGGCTGCAACATGGGGATTTATTTGCCCTTGTGTTTCCTTGTGGAAACAGTCGTTGCTGCTGAGGCTGCCCAGGTAAATCCCTTGGAGGAGCAGACCCAGGAGCCCCAGGTCCCAGCTCTGTTCAGGTCTCCTGGCACCATGCCCACAGAGAAACATGAGCTGTGTCTCTTTCTACCAACCAACCTGCACATGCTGAAATGGAACCCCAGCAGCTGGTAAGTGCTGCACTGTGCAAATCCACTTGCATCATGTTATGAGAGCACAGAATTGCTGCCATGTGTGCTTGAGCTCCAACAATCCTGTTTGCCTGCCATGTTTCTGCTTAAAAGTGCTGCTGGATAGGAACTAAATTAAAAATAAAAGTGATATCCCAACACAAAATAGGAAAATTGTAGAAGTTATGTTTTTCCAGAATGAAAGTGTACTTATTCAAGCGCTTTATTGGCTACTTGTAGCAGAAGAATTCTCATTGATTAAAATGTAGTTAAGTAGTGTTTAAATACAGTCAGATAAATGTGTGCATTATAACTTTATCAGTCAATGTGTAACTTCTTCAGGGACCAATTCTGGTAAGGAATTAACTCTATTTAATATGTATGCCTATGGCGGGGGGTTGGAACTTGATCTTAAGGTCCTTTCCAACCCTAACTATTCTATGATTCTATGTATTGCTGCTCTCTGTTGGGTGCTGTGGGAACTGCCCAGTTACAAATAATTTGAGTGGGACTGGTTAAGTGCAGGTAGGATAGATTAAAACAAATAAAGGCTTATTGTCAAAGTGCTAAGCCTCTAGAAGTTTTCGTTCGGTGGCATTTAGCATGGATATCCATTTATTTAAACCAAACCAGAGCATGACTAGTGTCTGAGCGGAGTCAACATCCTTTTGGCACATTTCCAGTAACTATTATGAGAAATGCAATTTTCTAAATAAAGATCTGGGGGTCTTGTGAGGAGGTGGGGAGCTAGGATGGAAAGGGGGGAGCTGGCAGCCCGACAGCAAGAAAAGAAGAGCAAAACCCTCAGGTCCCACACGGCATCACAGGGATGGTGCACGGGAACTAAAGCTTCAGAGAGGACATCTGCTCTGTCTCTGAAGCACATCTTCACTGTTTTTTGAGTTTTGGACACCTACCTCAGGTATAAACCCTGTTATCTTTGAAGAATGTTGGTTTGGAGAGGGCAGATAAAGAATGCTGGTTTTGGGAGGATAGTTAACCATTAGAAAGTGCCTGAAACAATATCTTAAGAAGAGCATGGCCTCAAATGTATTTCAGATTGCTTTCTTCAGAAGGATTGTTTTGTCCCCTTGTTCCAGCTAACAGTCTGAAGTCTCAGGCTTTTGTTAAAATGATGTCTGTACATCTTAATAAAGCTACTGAGTGACCACATCTACTGCAAATGTTGCCCAGCCATGACTTGCAAAAGGTCAATAATACATTTTTATGCACTTAGTAGAAAGTGTAAAAGTAAAATGCAAAAAAATAGTGCAGTCTTCCACAAATAACTTATTTTACAGAACAGCTTTTCTGAGAGCTGGGCCATTACTATGTAAGTGGATTTTTTTCCCCAAAGAGTTTTCTAATTTGCATGCATAAACTGTTTATTGTGGGCAGCTCACTGAGCAGCCATCTCTGGGCAACACACTATGGCTGCATGCCTTTTCTTTCAGTCACCACCCGCTCAATACTAAATCTTCACTAAGCAGATCCATCCAGAGATTACGCATCCCTTACAGTAAAATGAATGTGACTTTGCTGAATGCGTTGGAGATTGCTAAGGCTGAAGCAACGGATGTTGGAGCTTTCTTTTCTCTCCTCCCTCTGGATAGCACATTCTTTCTTTGTCAGATTTTTATTTTTAAGCCTAAAAATCTAAAACTGGATTCATATGCTGAGAAGAAGGATTTATCAAATAACCGTGTGGGCTAAACTGATTCCAGTTTATAGAAAGAGAGGCAAAGAAGAGGAGTAGACCAATCCTAAAATAGCAGGCATCAAAGAGGGGAGTGTGAGAATCTATGAGCAACTTCCTGTATGAGAGCAAATTCAAGATACAGTTTTCTGGGAAAAAAAATCATAACTGTTTGTCTGATGATTATTTTAGTGTAAATACAACAGCATGTTTTATAACTGAGTGGGAGACTTGCATTAGAACTTATAGTCCTCCTTTATTCTCCTGAAGCAATGACATTAGGATTCCTAGAAACCATCTTGTTTATGTGTTAAGTATTTCTGCTTTCTTTTTGCCTTTGAGTTTACTTTCTGTAATGCTCGGTTTTTGCTAGTGATATTTATACAGTGTTGAGTAATGGAGATGGAATAAGGTCCAAAGGACAAGGTAGAGAGAAAAGCAGAAAGAGGAAGAAAGACAGGTGGAGGTTTGGAGGAGGTAGGAGCAGTGTGTGGGATTCACCCATGCATGAGAGCCCAGAAGAAGATCCAGATACAGAGTGTGGGTCAAGATGTTCATTTGGACAGAGTGCACCCAAGAGGTTGTGGTAGGTTACCAATATCACTGTACAAGCCCACCTATCAGTGGTTGTAGCATCAGCAGATATGGGCAAATACTGGATACTGTGGCAGCTGTGTGGACTGTCTATTGAAGATGAGTTCTGCAACTGTCCACCTTACAATGCTGCAATGTTTTCTTTTAGTTGTGGGGCCCAGGCACCTTGCTCATGTAGAACAAGACGTGCAAGACCATGAAAACATTGAATGAACCAGATGCCTTTTATTTCCCAAATGACAATGTGCACACTGTGCAGCTGACTTCAACAAGGGCATCTTTCAATATCTGCACAGAACTGAGCTTGACTATAAACAGGGCCATGATGGGGCTGTCAGGAGAGAGGGAGCACTATTGTATCTCTAATGATGCAAGGTAACAGAGTTTCCCATCAGTTCCAGTTTTAAATCCCACGTTTTCCTTACAAGGGGAGACCTTGGTTCTTGCTGTGGGTGTTGTTTGGAGACAAGTTCTTTTCCCGCTCTGTTCTCTGTTTCTTGGTGTTAGTGTTTGTATCCTAATTTGCTTATAGAGGGCTGCATATTTTTCCCCATGAAACAGCCTGGTGCCAGCACACAGCATTTGTACCCAAACCATGTGCCCCCATGAGCAGCTGGAGGGAAGGAAGACTCCTGATCTCAGAAGATCTCTACAGAAGACTACAAATGCATGTGCAGGAGAACAGTTAACCACTGAAAGAACTTCCAAGCACAAGTATGAGCTCTATGCTACGTGAAATAATCAACGCAAGACAAGACAGCTTTCTAAGAGATGTCTCTGAGATCAGCAGTCTTCCATCTATGATGGGCAGGTATCTTTATCATACAAGATATGACATTGCTTATGCCCTAGCACATAAAAAATTGGGCCTGAGGCTATGAGGAGAGCAAGATATACTGTTCTTCCCAGAGTCTAGCTTGCTGTTGTGTAGCCCAGGAACAGGAGAAGCTGGGATCACTGCTGTGGTTTGCTAGCAGGTTTGGGGTATGATGTGTTGAACTGCTGTTGCTTGTGGGAAGACATTCAGTAGTCTGCCTCAGCCTTGAAAGTGAAAGATAAATAACTGAGTCCGTTGGAATCAATAGGAGTTTTGCTCTGGATTTGGCAGGAGCCAACATTTCACCCTTTGATATCTGCCTCTCCCTCTGGCTCTCCCATAAAACTTCTGAGGAGCATCAAGAAGAGTCTGGGTTTCCTTTTGTTGGACAGAAGGACTAGTAAGTGCTGATACCCATGAGATGTTCTGATTCCTCTCAAGCCTTTCATGCTGTGTGGACACCTTCACCACTGAGCACAGGGCAAGAGCAAACCCTCTCTGAGGAGCGGGACCAGACAGGGCCCAGCTGGCCTGGCTCCACCATCCTGCAGAGCAAAAGCACTTGCACAACGCCAGACTTACTACAGCCATGAAATATTTACTAGTCCTGTATCCAGCATAATGGCAGGAGGCTATACATTTACTTATAATTCTTTTATCCAGACATCGTCACATCTTTGACCTTCCTCTTTGGTAGACTCATTCCCTCTAAAGAGAACTTGATGTCTTTGTTTCAGCACCTGTCAAATAGGGAATCACTTCTCGTAACGGAGTGTGCTGTTGCTTTCTGTTTACAAATATGGCCCTTTTTTCTTGGAAGTCATGTACTGCACAGCCCTGGAGCCACGCTTCCTGGCAAGCCAGCTGGATTGTCCGTTACTCACTCGCAAGGAAATCGACTCAGCTTTGTGTTTCTCAGAGCTAGGACACAGTGCTTATAATGAAGCAGAGATTAAACAAAGCTTATATTTTTCCTTATGCAGACTGTGACATCCGTTGCTTCCTAGTGCAGTGTCTTAACCTGCCCTGGAATATTTTCAAGATACATCAGTTATTTTAATATAGGAGTATTTGGTAGAATAGACAGGAGGGAAGGTAAATGGGTTACTATTAAAGATGTTGCAAGAGAAAGTTTGCAGGTTAGGTAGGACTAGCATAAATACAGTGCCAAACCCTATTAATCCAAAGTAAAATGCAATTCTTGAGGAAACAAATAAAAAAGTAAAATGAGAAGCTGGGATATAAAGACTTCCCAAGAGAGGACGATGAAGTATTTAAACTCCTCAAACTGATACCACCTGTCTAATCAGGTCTCAATTTTTAGATGTTCCAGTTCTCTCATCTGAAAAAAAGAGACTTATTTGGAGGTGGATTTGAAAGCAAACCCTATTTCAGACAACCAAGGGATGTGAAAAAGTGTGGTTCTTGTCCAGTCTAACGACAGAGCCTGGGGCCAAAGTGAGCTCTGCCTGAATAAAAAGGCAAGGGAGCTTCATATCCATATCAGCTACTCAGTGTGGGGAGGCTGTTGAGAGGTTGGAGTAACCTTCAGCTCTGTCTGTCCTCCTGAACCCGCATTTATAGCCTCTAGATATGACCATATAGAATGACCATTTATTGTTTTATTAATGGAAATAACTACCAGTAATAAAACTTCCACTCATGTCAACAAATAAACATTAAGAATTGACCCTGAAGTGAGGAGCTGTGAAGATGTATCTTGCAGGGCCTCATTCCCCTGTGGGAATGAGGGAGGGGGGAGACATAGCTTTGTGCACATCTATGAACTGATGCTTGGCTGTGCTTGCAAAGCTTGTGAGAGTTCTCTGTTGAGATCAAAGATTCCGCTCATGTAAGGGTCAAGCCGTGGGCCCTGGGAGTATATTCAGCTGTGCCCCTCTCCCACAGACACAGCCTATCGCTCCCTCTCATTTTCCTGCCACTTTTACAGCAATTAGGATTATCTAAGTGTTGGCTGAACTTTGTGACTCCTCAAGCTTCATCATTTTCATGTGATCCACACACGTGTTGGTGCGTATCTGGGTTGAAAATAATGTTACTGCAAAAAACCAACCACCACCCAAACACCAACAGCCATGTATCTGCCTCAGAGATGCATACTTGAGTCCTTCTGTCATGGTACAGTCAGAGATTACATGCAATCCAGTCTAACATGTGGCCAGCTTCATCCTGTCTGGGCTAAATTCCTCAGAACATGAAGTAAGGGGTTCATATTACTATTTTAGCTAGTAGTATATTTCATGAAAATGATCCTGTGTCTCTGTTCACTGATGTAATAGGACACTAATGCAGCTACAGCTTTTTGGCATGCACATGGCATGAGGATAGCTCTCTGCCTCAACCTGGGCAACACTGAGTCTGGTCTAAGGAGAACAAGCTCTCCCAGGCATGGGTGACATTTGAGTCCAACACTGCTGGGGTAAGGAGGTCCCTAATGACAACGTGTGTTCACAGGGTTAGGGATACGGTCTTATTGGGCAGAGAAGGAGATGGATGCAGGTCTCTCAGCCAGCCCTGGAGAGCATCCAAGGTACCAGACTGTCTGATGTTGGAGCGGGGCTTTCTAAATCCTGGTTTTTGTGGATCTTTCACTTTATATAAAACAGTGAATTCTTCTTTGGGCCAGCAACAGCTATAACATACTAGGGACTATGAGTCTCAGGGATGGATGAGGTGTTCAGTGCCTACTTCAATAAACATGCACTCATTTTATAATCCTAGAACTCCTTCAGCAGCAGACGCAAAGTGAGCCTGACCCCTCTACATCATATAGTTTGTGCTCTCCATAGTGATGGAAGACTAATCTAGCAGAATCTAAACCAGACCTCCAGTGTCTGGTGTTGTACCTGTACTGATGAGGTAACTAACCAGCCAAACCCCTGTTTTTTCATTATGATGCCAACATCGTGGCCCAACTTACTTCCATGAGGATAATGTCTCTTCCAGATGAGGAAGCTGCTCTCTTTGCTGGGCCAAGACTATGCTGAGACTATGTTCAGTCCTGCTGGATGGACAAGGGATGTGTGAAGTACCAGGTCCATGCCCCAGCCCTGTTTCTGCTCACCTTACTTGTATAGGTACAGTCTGGCTGTGCACTGCTTCTCTGTTCATCTTTCTTTTGCAAGAAAGGACTGACCAGACTTAGGTGTTTAATTCCGGCTGAAAGGAAACAACTTCCTCTTACAGAGGCAGAGTCAAATCTTTGCTTCTCTGCTTAGCCTTAGTGGATAATGTGGGCAGTTCTCCTGTATCTTCTGTAAATCTCTTTTTAATGGCCTCTCTCGCCATTAATCACAACCTGGGGCAGTGATCTGTAAAATTGAGCCTTACCACAAAGACCACGGGCAGTACCTAAATAAATCCTAGTTGTGAATCAAAGTCCCTAGTGTTTTACATTTGCTATAAAATGCTGGGCTCTGTGCACTTCCCATAGGAGGCAGCTGGAATATGAGCGCAGGGATGTTTGACCGCCAGCAGCCACCCTCAGCCCCAATCATGGATAACAGCTTCTCCCTTGCATCTTTTCTGGCAGCTTGAGAGTGTTTTTCTCTCTTGCTCACCAGTCCTGGTGGTCCAGAGCTCACTGCTCCAGACCTCACTGCTTTCCCCTTCATTTCACATGCCATATGTGCTTACTCAGTGGGCTCCATCACCATGCTCTTCATTGTTAAGTGACAGGTTGCTGGCAGTGGTATGTACACTTGATGCATAACAGCACCCCTGCACTCCTTCTCCCCTTCCTATCTCCCTTAAACAGATCATGTGTTAAGATTGGAGTTATGAGAGCAATCCCAGAAGGCCAGGGCTAAGCTCCTGAGTTCATAGACCCCATCATTTTGTATGATTTCTGGCTCCTCTGAGTGGCTTCCCACACTTCCAGCAAGTGTTTTAAGAGCTTGTTGCTTTGCTTATGGCATCAATCCTTATCATCTCTCTCTGAGCAGGACCATATTTGCACTTGGACTTCATCTAGCAGGAGGCTGAAAGCTGTTCCAAGGCATGGAGTGTCCTTGTTTCTACTGAGGCCTTTCTGCTGTTTGCTTCATCCCACTTCCTTCCCTTTTCACTTGCGAATGGGCCAGGAAACCCTGTTCTTGGCTTTTGATGGTGGCATTTGGGCACCTGCAAGAGCTGAGACACTCCATCTAACCATATTCATGAAGGAGACAGCCTCCACACAGGGCTGTATGCCCCGTTCAGGTTTGGGCTGCAGCTCACCCTTTCCACTCCCTTTACACAACCCTGTGAGCGTGACAGAGCAGCAGAAAGCAGCCCTGGGCAGAGACCTGTGCTGGTTTTGGCTGGGATAGAGTTAACTTTCATCATAGTAGCTGGTATGGGGCTATGTTTTGTATTTGTGCTTGTGTGTTGATAATTCAGGGATGTTTAGTTACTGTAGAGCAGTGGTTACACACAGTCAAGGCCTTTTCTGCTTCTCACACCACCCTACCAGCGAATAGGCTGAGGGTGCAGAGGGAGTTGGGAGGGAACACAGACCCCAACTGAACAAAAGGATATTCCATACCATACGGCATTATGCTCAGCATACAAAGCTGGGGGAAGAGGAAGGAAGGGGGCACATTTGGAATTACGGTGTTTTGTCTTCCCAGGTCATCATTATGTGTGATGGAGCCCTGAACACTTGCCTGCCAGTGGGAAGTGGTGAATGAATTCCTTGTTCTGCTTTGCTTGTGCACATGGCTTTTGCTTTACCTATTAAACTGTCTTCATCTCAACCCACAAGTTTTCTCACTGTTACCCTCCTGTTTCTCTTTCCCATCCCACCAGGGGAGGAGTGGATGAGCAGCTCTGTGGGGCTTAGTTGCTGGCTGGGTTTAAACCATGACAAGATCCCTTGGGGCAGATCTAGCCTAGTTCACAAGTCCAACAGAGTCAGCAAGACAGTTATCAGGAACAAGGAGGAATGCACTCAGGACGGAGGACAGCAGAGGTGCTGTGACCACACAGCTTCCCCTGGGGATGAATCGAGCAGGGGACACCAGCTCTCTTTGAATATGGTTACTACTGTCCATAAGCAAATAAATAAGAATGAACTTGGCATCTGTCCCTGTCAGTGTAAAAGACAAACTCCACACATACTGCAACCCCATTTCTCTGCTCCACCAAGAACAGTGTCTGAAATAGAGCACATTTGATTTACTTCTTTGGGTCAGGGTCCAAATTCATTTGAATCATGGTAGTGAGGGATATTCAGGTTAAGAGAAGACAAGCTGGAGGTGTGCATGGTTGGTTATTTACTTCCAGACATGGGTCTCGTGAGCAATATAGCTCATGTACTGGCCATGCTGCTGATCCCAAAGGACCATGCACAGCCTTTCCCCACTGTCTGCAGGGAGTCTCACCAGCACTGCCATGGTGCAGGGTGCTGCTGGCTGATGTTATGCCAGTGCTTGGGAGAGGGTTGCTAACAGCACTCTGTGACCTAACTCCTTTACAGGATTAACCCAGCCGTATTGTGCCCCTACATCAACCAGTTGAGGTCTGGGCTCAAGGCTACAGAATTTGAACCTCCTGGCCCCTGCTTCTTGATCTGGAAATCATAAAGAAAGTGCTTCTGTGCCAATGGAAACCAAGTCACACTCCACTTCATTTTAGTGGGCTTGTGGCGGGTGACTTAAGCCCCATCAGTTAAGCCTGAGACTGCTGAGTTGCAACTTCTTGTTTGTTTTGGGACCATGCCTGGGAACACTGCGTATGAATCAGAGCACTGCTGTGCTAGGTACTGTAGAAACACAGAACAGAATAGAGATCTGGGTATATTTAATTTACAAAACATCAGGCTGGTTTGACTCAGTGATGAAGACACAGCACTGGTTGATTTAACTCTTGTAGGAAGACCTGTTTGGATTGTAGCATGGCCTGAAATGGCTTCAAGACTCATTGTAGGGACTCAGGTTAGGTAGATAAGCCTGCCATGGTGGTGCTGGCATGCAGCAGGCATGGCAGTAATGATCAGAGAGGTAGTCATGGTCTTGCTCTTATTTCTAACAGATTTTCTACCTTTTGGAGGAAGAGTGGGTATGATGCATGTGAGACCATATTAGTAGTTCAGAAGAAAAGTACGTGAGAAGAGGGACAGAATGGGATATTATCATTTTATAGACCTAAAAGCTCCCCCAGAAAAACTTCTGTGAGAGGTTAAATCAGCAGAGAACATAGAAGTGAAAGAAATAGGGCTGTTTCTAAAAAAATCTTGATGGCATTCAATGACAATGCAGGCTGAAGCTTTTGGGTTTTTGGATGTTCATTAGTATTTGCAGCCATAGAAGCTGCAGATGTCCACACAGTAAGTAAGCACAGATCATGCCCAGGGCATGGACAGAGGGATGGAAAGGAAGGAAGATAGCAGTGCTCCACATTCGTATTTCCCTGGTGCTGGGAATCCACCCAGTGCCAGGTGGTGATTTGGTGCCAGTGTAAGGGGAGACTGCAGCTGATGCACAAACGTTTTTGATCCCAAAAGCCTCTTTGGGTGTTCAGGACTGGCTGGAGGATACAGTTGTCTCAGACCTCTCTCTTCTCACTGTAGAGTGGAAATGCAGAACGAGTGCCACCTCTGTGACAGGGATATCCTGCAGACTGGGGCATTTCCATGTGACAGGTACCACTCAGTTATGGTCCTTGCAGGTGATGTGAGGGCAGGATGGAGAGATAGGCCACAACTTGTGGTGTTTTCTCCCATTATTTGAGCAGCAATAGTGCCAGAGACACCAGCCAGAGAGCTTAATGCCATCATGACCTGCTGTTCATGGAACCATTGCAGTTGTTACTGCAGCAGTTTTGGTTTTAGCACAGACCATATTGACAGAAAAAGCAGCTGGAGCACATTTATATGTTTTTTGTTTTGGAGATGAAAATGCCCCATGCCCACTGCCTGCACTGAGTGCAGACCCACTGATGGCACAGAAAGCTCTGGTGCAGCTGGAGCTGCTGCACTGTGCAGGTTGAGGCAATTCGGAGAACAACAACTTTCTGGTACCAATCCCAGTGAGTGCCCAGGGCTGAGCTGCTGTTTGACAGATGTGTGTGACTGCCTGGGCTGCGAAAAGTATCTGGGACAGCCCATGCCCTTGTGGTAGCAGCCACCCAGTTTTAGGAGAGTGTCACTAGAAGGGACTGTGCTGATTCCAGCTCTTTTCTTAGGGCTGCAGGTGTTTGCTACCTTGATCCTGAGGATCTAACTTCTGAGCAAGTACCTCTTACTTTGTGGGTGTGTTCCAGACTCTTTTCTTTAAAATTCATGGAATCATAGAATGGTTTGGGTTGGAAAGGACCCTAAAGATCATCCAGTTCCAACTCCCTGCCATGGGCAAGGACACTTTCCATTAGACCAGGCTGCTCCAAGCCCCATCCAACCTGGCCTTGAACGCTGTCAGGGATGGGGCAGCCACAGCTTCCCTGCGCAACCTGTGCCAGTGCCTCAGC
>JANHGB010041377.1:23592-58817 GCA_026283785.1 Coracopsis vasa
AAGTAAATGGCCATCTTTAACATTTGGTAAGAACTGAATGGAATTTGAAGACACTTCACAAGGCTGAGGTTGTTTTCTTTGCTCAAAATCATGGGGTGCTCTAAATTGAGGAGCCTTTTAGAAAGACCTCAAGAATCCTAGCCAGTAGAGAGTGATAAAAATAATTGTGTTCAGCAAAGTGATGATTGCTATTAACACTCTTTAGAACTTGCTATTATTTGTTCAGAGTATTTGACCTTATTCTTGTATCTTATACTTCACTCTTACATTTACTAGTATTTTTGTATCTTATATTTACTTGATAACTAATATATATGATACTTATGAAGCTAGTGTGCAAAGTAAGGTTGATGGCAAAAAAAATTCAAGTATCTGTGCTCTTGATGAGTCATTTTACTTTTCCTGATACTTCATTAACTGCTGCAATAGTCAAGTAAAGGATGCCACATATGAAAGGATTCATTTGTAAATTGTTATCAACAGAAACCCAGTACAAATCTGACCATTCTCAGAAACAGGCTTAAGAACAAGTATGCTTTTGTATTTAAGTTTGTGCTCTTGTATTTAAGTTTACAACAGCAACAGCAGTCAGGTTCCTTTTTATTTTTTTTTTAGCCTCTATCTAGGTAGTCATACAATCACAGGCTGGTTTGAACTGGAAGGGACTTTAAAGCTCATCCAGTTCCCAACCCCTACCACAGACAGGGACACCTTCCACTAGATCAGGTTGCTCCAAGCCCATCCAACCTGGCCTTGAACACTGTCATGGATGGGGCAGCCACAGCTTCTCTGGGTAACCTGTACCAGTGCCTCACCACCTTCTTTAATTAAATTAAAGCTTAGGGACATGAAAATGTAAACATTTAAAGCCCGAGTGTCTCATCTTTTCTCTCCCTCTTTCCTTTGTGGTACTGTTTGAAAAGCAAGAAGCGCTTCAGGCACGCTCACCGGGGCTGTCTCTGCAGGGTCTCTGGCTTCCCAGGGGTGAGACACCTCTTGAGCCTCAGGATTTCTTTCCTGCTGAGAGACAGCAAACAAACAGCTGGTGCCGTGGGGACGAGGTGGTCTGTCTGGGGCAGGCCCTTCCTCAGCAGACTGGGGGCTGGTGGGACCGGCTTTCCCCAGTGGGGCAGCCCCCAGCAGCCTGGAGGAACGACTGGAATTCATTGATCCATGCCGGCAGCCTCCCCAGGTCTTGCTGACAAAAAGTGCCCGTGCTTTATCTGCTGGGCAGTTTTGAACAATTAGTAGGAAACGGGGCAGAATAAATAGTGCTGCTCGACCTCCAGCCTTTCCCCTTTGGTCCATAGAAGTTCAAGAAATTCCAGGGGCTGAGAGCCAAACATCTGTGTTTCCCCTCAGGAGGTGCCAAACATTGTGTTCCCCCTGTGAATTGGGTAAGGTATATTTAGAAAATGGGATTCAGAAGCCACCAGTGAGTGGGTGAGTACATCTGAGCTGTCGCTGTCCTGCTAGAAAGTTTGTATCAGCTTGGGCGCGTATTTATATCTTCATCCACATGCACTGGATCCTACATACATAAACATGAACTGACAGGCACTGCGTTTTCTAAGTCCTTGCTTTGTTGATGCAAGTAATTTTAAAAAATGGGGATTTAAGGACTGTGGTCCTGGTTCCGCAGCTGAAACGCAGGCAGCCTATGCCTGCCAGCTTGAGCAGAGCATTTCCAGCATCAGAGCAGGGCCAGAAATGGTTGTGTTTTCAGTAGCCCTTTGTGTTCCCATTCTCAACTGTGTGAAATCGTTACGCGTCATGAGGGCCATTTCTCTTCCGACTGCCACCAATACCTACCTAAGCTGATAACAGCATTGGAGAAGCATGCTGGTGTACAGCTTGAGGTTGGAAACATTTAATTTTGATGTATCCAGGGTGGGGAGGCCCATGTAGACTTCTGACTGGTTCGGCAGAAAAAGATCTTGTCTTAATGGCATCAGCCACCAACAGCATCGTCATGTTTTTACCTTAGAACCTTGTTTGCCCAGCCAGCAGAGATGTGAGAGCTCAATTATGGTGGTAGAGTTGGCACCAGAAACAATGTACCACCCCTTACTCCTGAGAGGCCAAAGAGAACAAATGGGAACAAACGGGATAGTCCAAAAAGAGCTCATGGAGCAAAGAACAGTGAAGGTCCCAGAACGAGGCTTCTTCCGCATGGTATTGCATGTGCTGAGACCAAGCACCAGGAGTCAGATGCTTCTCAGGTGTGCAGCTTGGACCCACATTGTATGATGGCTGGGGAAAGGAGAGGCTTGGGATTAATTTAAAGCTTGAGAGAAATTCTACCTTGTCATGCTTCATTTCCCAAGATTCAAAAGTGGGAAACCTCCCAGTTTTGTTATGGGCTAGGTTTAATAGTGACTGAGAGGGGCTACTGGGAGAAATGCTTCATGGTTACTGGCAAATGAAAAATAACAAAATAAGAAGAAGATAAGTTATTGTAATTTGTTGTTTAGACACAGTTTGTACTTCCGCCCTTTGGAGGGCAGATGGGAAAGCAGAGTACTTCAAGTCTCTTGAGGGCTTATTTGGAGCAGTTTGTGCTCAGGATATTGCCAAATTACAGCAGAATTTCTCCTGAGGAACTGAGGAACTCATGACAACCAAGATCCCTACAAATGTCTTGTGCCCATCCATTCTGTGCGTGTTTTGGACACTGACAGTACATGTGGGATAACTGTAAGGTGGTTATTACAAACTGTTCCCTGAGATGTTTCTCCATGAGACTCAGGACAGGATATACAATGCCATTAAAATAACTTGTTACCAAGTTGCTTTCGCTGATCCATTGCCAACTTGTTTAGCAATACTTCCCTGTGCACTCTCCATTTGTGATAAACCGACAGTCCTGCAGTGGAGTGCATCTGGAATCTTGAGTATATTTTTGCAAGCCATAAAGAAAAGCTGTGTGTCTCCGTAGCAGATTATCATATTTTGATATTTCCCAGATTGCTTGTGCTCTCATGCTTTAATGCTGCCCAGAGTCTTTCAGAAGAATGCTCATCACACATGTGCCCTAAATAATGTAAGCTCTGTGCTTACTATATTTATAGACGTGCAAACTTGCCCATTTCTGCCTGTGTTGTTTCAAAAAAAATCATGAGTGATGGCCTTTTTCATCTTTAGTGTATTTTCCTTGAGTTCTGAACACTGAACACATTTGTAATTACTGCCATTATTGCTGCTGGTTGCTTTATTAAGCCTACAAAGTGCACTCAGATGTAAAGGTAGAAATCTAATTACAGCTCAGACATGGGGAGAAAAGACAGCATTTGGTGGTAGAAAGCACTTACATGAACACCAGTATGTTTCCAAGAGAAGAGGCAATGCATACTGCAGCCACTTCTATTTCATAGAAATAATGCTGGGTTATTTTGGTTAATTTTTTGTTCTTATATCTGAGCATCCCTCTGTGAAGCTCAGGAAAGGATGCATGACATCTTGTGCCATTGTGTGTATGGGATCACAATGGCTATTCATAGCAAGGAATTGTTTTGGGGGTCATCCAGCTCCTCTCTAATGGCTGCAATGAATCAAGCTGTGTGCAGGCGTCAGATAATCCCGCAGAAGAATTCAAAACAGGCTTATCTCCAAAATACAGAGAGAAAATAGGAGTATGTGAGTGTCATTGTAAGTGGTTTGCTGGAGTGACAGAAGTGTGCAAACTCTTTGCGATGTTGTATAACATTGCTCTGCACGTGTTGTTCTCCTCCTTCTGCTTCTGCAAATCAACCATTTAATGTAATTATAGCTGCTATTGGCAAAAGGCACTCACAGCACTAACTAGCTTCTGAAGAAAACTGCTGCTGAGATGGGAATGCTTTCAGCTTAGAGACATTTAGGAAGTGATTGAGAGGACATTTGTCTTTCAGCCTTATGCAGTTCAGAGATAAATGATCTTACTGTCCCCTTGACAGTGCCTGCTTCTAGAGGAGAAATAATGATCTGGAGTGGCTAAAAAGAAAGCCTCTTTCCCATCCCTTTGTAAGGAACTATTATATCAGTGTCTCTGGTTGCATTTTGTTTGCATTTGGAATCCCAGAGACTAGCTCCAGAGAATCATTTACAGGACTATGAAAACTAGACTCACATGATGTCCATTTACATAGAATCATAATGGTTAGGGTTGGAAAGGACCTTAAGATTATCTAGTTCCAACTCCCCTGCCTTTGGCATGGAAGACTCTTTAAGACAGGTACCCAACTGATGTGAGAACTCAGATCTAACCAGGAGATGTTTATGTATCTATGTGTGTGTTCAGTTATATACATATATGTGACTACTCTCTGTAAAGAACTTCTAGAATTTCTAGCAAAACTGTTGCTTTGGCTGGCTTTTACCTACTGCTGAGTGCAAGAGGGACAGAGCATTACTGACTGGGTTTATGTGGCTTTCAAGGGAATGTAACTTGGGTATTGTAACTGCTTGTCTCAACTGACTCTGCAGGGAGCTGTGGGCTGGCAGTCCTGGGCAGCAGATGGTCTTAATTCTCTTGAATTTACTGCTTGATGCCTCTGGCTCCCTCCTGCAACAGTATCAATGACAGCTCAAGTGGTGGGTTTAGGGTTTGGCACGAAACCTGAGCAAAACCTTTGGATTCCCTAAATCAGAACAAACTCACCCCTGGCACTGCACTGTCTCTGGTGGAAGAAGAGTTTTGCAGCTTTACCTGGCACAGGCACGCTCGATGCATGATGAATGAGGGCAGTTGAGCTGTGCTTGAGGATTAATTATCTCCTCTCACAGAGGGTAGCAGCTGCCATCCTTTGCCCATCCTCACTCTATCAGGCCATGGCAGAGGTATAAAGCTCAAACAAGAGGGTGTGATTTATATCATGAACCTTCAAAAGGGAAACTGCTGACTTGTGTGCTAGATCTCATCTTTTCAGAAAACCATCTCCAAAAGCAAAAAGGAGTGAAAATATCTCTGAATCTCATTAGAAAAAAAAAGACAAAATGTAACTTGAAATTATCTTCCAGGGTTTGCTCCTCAGTGACAAATTGTGATAGATTAAGTTCCAGAAAGCAGCATTTTCATGGCCATGGCCACTCAGCAGAGAGAGGAGTTTACAGCCAGATTCAACAAGGACTCAGTGAGACTTGGGGCTTTTTGTACTGGGTGCTGTACATACACAGAGCAAAACCAGGGCTTTGCTGCAGAGACAGGCACACAGTGCAAGGAAGAAGTGATTACTCTCATCCTTGAACATGTGGGCATCAAAAGCACAGCACAGAGATTACTGGTTAAACAATTTACCCAGCACCTGGGTTAGCTCCTGCCAAAGAAAGGATGCTGTCTTAATGGGATGTTTAGTTTGACTGCTCTGATATTTTGGGTTTATTTTCAGCATCATCCAGAAAGTCTGAGGCAGTGCCAGCAACTGAAATGAGATATTTTCAATCTCAGTGCAGGGCACTTACCAGAAGACATGGTAAGTATATGTTATGATGATGGCGTATTTCTTATCCAACAGTTTCTCAAGAAACTTCAGGAAGTTTTCCAGCACATTTAGAACATGTCAATGGACTCAGATTGGAAGGGACCTCTGGAAAGCCTGTGGCCCAGCCTTCCACCCTTGCCTAAAGCAGGGCTGAAAGCCTTAAGTGTGAGAGTCTAAGCCTGGAGTGTCCCCTCAAACCCCATTGTGGCAGGGCTCTCCTGGTACGTCTTTTCCCAGTGCCTCTAAATCTGCCTGTATCTGACCTTTTATTAACACTGTCTATTCTGATCATACAGCACTTAAAAAGGCTTGGTCCCCCCTGCTCAAGCCCTTTAATCTTTCTGGACTTGCAGCTTCATTTCTCTCTCCTAAGAGCAGGTGGATTTTCTTGTCATCATCCCCATGCTGGGTTAGGGAACCCAGCATGGCACAGCACAACATGCTGGGCTCAGGGCTGAGCCTCAGCATGTGCAAAGTCATGTTGCCAGACCAGAGTGTGCTCAGGAACTATGGCAGGCACTTTGGTGGTTGAGCAAGCAAAGCAGCTCCCCCGGCACCATGCAGGAATGCCCTCTGCTCTATGGGATTTACACAAGGATAATCTGAGCTGACGAGTTAAGATCCCATCGTCGGGGACATTCCTGCCATCCTTTTGGGCTCAAGCAACAACTAGCTGTGTTTGGATAAAGCAGGAATGAGCTTTCTTTCTCACTGCTTTGCTGCTTGGTGCCTGTGTTTGTGGTTTTCCCTTTTTGCATTTCTGAATAGCAGTGAGCTGACAGGCTCTCTTTTTATCTAGAAACCAGTCTGATGAAGACAGCACCTTGGCAAGTCCCTTCACACTCCTCACCATTTCCCCAGCACCCTCAGCCCCGACCAGGGATTGTCACCAGGAGCTCTGCATTTTCATGCTTTTCCTGCTGGATCTGTTTGAGACATGACAGCTATTGCAGTTATTTCATTGTTGTGGTTACCTGGAGAAGGGCTATTTTAACACATAACTGCGCATGCTTTACGTATTCAAAATGCTTTCTGTGAATGCCTCACACTGGGCTTGACTTTGAAGAAAGTTTTGAGAAACTTTGCATTCTTGCAAGCTTTCACTCTTTGTTATGCCTCATACCCCAAATTGCAGCCCAAAAGGAGCAAAGAGAAGACTCTGTGGTAGTCCTTACAGTTTGGGCTGGGATCTAAGAAGACCGATTGCCCCTTCCCAGCCCTTGGAAGAACCCATAGTGGGACATTGAGGTCCTTGAGAGGGAACCCACAGCATGACCAACTCTCAGACATCCCAGAGAGCCACAGCATGGCATTAGTGAGACCAGTATAAATTTGGCATAAATAAAAGCACTTTGACACCCGTTCTCATTGTGTACACAAACACCATGTTCAAGTGAATCAGTGAAATCAAAGCAGCACGATGAGAGACGTCAATTCAGGATTCATGCACAGGTCACTGGCAGCAGAATCTGCCTATTGAACATTAAAAACTAAACCAAAATGTAACTTACATTTTTTCTGAAATATTTAAGCTTTGGATGAATAGCTGTCTCAAGATCATTCAGATGTGCTTTTGCTACAGCACCATATGCATTTACAGCATCAGATTATCTCTGTATGTGAGCATCTGTGTTGAGTGAAGGATGGATATAACCATGCTGGGGCAAGCACACACAAGAATTCTGGTGGAAATCCTATACAAAAAGTGTTCAGCAGTTAAAAATGTGACTGGAAAATAGTAGTAACATTAAGCAAAGGCAAATTTATACTCACCACTGGTGTTCAGAGGCTTCATTTTTTTAACTCCCTCCTGCTAAGAAACAAATGTCAAACCACACATTCTAATCAAAGAAACCTTGTTTTCTTGGATGCTCAGTGAAAAAGAGGAAACTTGGCTCATTTTTTCATACTTTGCTTTTTCAGTAAAACACACTGACCTGCGTTTCCCCCTGATCTTTGCATAGCTGATGCAAAAGCCATCTATCACGTAAGATGGGCATGATAATATTGGTGTCATTAATCATGTGTCCTATTAGGACAAGGTAAGAAGGATAGGTGTGAAGGAAATGAAAATTTCCACAGACACTGACCTGCAGAGACTCATATTCAGATGATAAACCTGAGGGGTTTAACTTTGACTTTGCAAGCTAATATAGTGTTTTAGAGCAAGAAAACAGAGACACGCTGAGATGAGGAGTGAGGCAGAAGTGTTTTCTGCCTTTCTATGTAGACTACCTAACACAACAGTGAATCTGCTTAACTTCTTCAACTATGCAGGACTGAGCCAGGCAAGAGAGAGCAGACTTCCAAATTTACACCATAGCAATCATGATGGCAAAAGCCACAACTTCTTAAATCTCTCTAGATCAGGGCTGCCTGTGCTGGCCTTGATGCTCCTGCAGGGAGCCAGGGCAGGGAGCTGAGCAGTCTGAAAATGAATCACTTTTTGGCATGGCTTTGTATGCAGCCACAGAAGTTTGCTGATCCACCATTCCATGCAGTTGCAGGAGAGCCTTCCAAGCCCTCCTCACGAGCTCCAAGACACTGTCAGGTGTGGGGAGGACTGGTCTCATAGTGTTGCTCCCAGCATCCCAGTTCCCATCACATCTGTGAAACACAAGATGCTCTCATGGGGTTTCAGCTGCTGCATGGAAGAGCTGGTTTTACTGGCCACATCTTCACTGGAGTTCAAGCTCCATTTGGTCGTAACAACCAAAATGTGAAGTGCCAGGGGTGACTCACATGCTATGCTACTTAAGTAACTTGCTAGAGCACTGGTTAGGGCATTTGAATGTGCCAGCTGAAATAGTTTATCCAACTCACAGGCCTAGCTGCTGAGAGTGCACAGGGAGGCAGGGCTAAGCAGCAGAAATTTAATATGAGCCATTTGTAGCCTTGACTTATTTTGCCTTTGACTTGGTGACTGCTGTTGCAGTTCCTGACTTGCTGAAGCAGAAAACGTGGCAGACCCAGCACATAAACACAGTGCTTCCTCCAGGAGGCTTTGTTTAGAGAGGTGCCAATAATAAATACAGAGGTGACTTAGTCATGAATGAGTTTTCATATATTGGGCCTGGACAACCTGAATACTTTTTGTTTCTTGTAAAAGGCAGATTTGGGTTGCTGCGGGGAGGGAAACAAGAGTTCAAAGGGTGAGGTCCTGTTTGAGTTTCTAGGTTTATTCTTATCTCTTCACTGAACAAATCACAGCAGTAACCCCTCTAGCTCCAGGGGGTGGGCAAGGGCTGGAGGCTGGTTTCTGGCTAGATGGGGCAGTCCCAGGGCTCAGCCTTTCCCCAGACCAGGTCTGCAGCAGTGGTGATGCCCAGGGAAGGCAAAGATGGGAGGCAGGTGCCTGATAGCAGAGGGCACACCAGGTCCTTGCTCATCTCCAGTTATTGAACTCCCCTGATCCACAGCATTGTTTTAATAGCTCAGTAAACCTGGACCTGAAAACTCCTGGGGCCCATTGCATTGATGTGTTGAAACATGGATAGGAATCTGCGTGCAGAGCTGCTGTGTGTGGTATGAAACCTGCTGCAGGGGAGGTATGTGGAGAGAGAGGGAGGGAGAGAAATGCTTAGGATTATTTCTGGTTTGTACCCAAGGGTGCCATTTGTTCACATAAGTATCCTTAGCAGAATAAAATACTTTTTATTGAAACATTTTTTGTTGCTTACTGGCAGCCACTCCACTCCAATTATCTCTTCCATCACATCCCTGAAGCCAGGCTCCAAGGTAAACAAGTGAAAACCCAACAGCTGGAATGCAAAGCCTTAGCTGAGATTGAAAGCTTTTAATAGATCTCATTCTGCACATTTATATTATCTGGGGTATCTGCAATGGAAAGGAAATAGGAGATTTCCTAATCTCACTAGAGACAACACCTTGCTGCCCCACCTGTAAGAAATCTCCAGTCCACAGCAAAGGCTTCATTAGTCTTAATTGGTGAAGAACCCGAGTAGGCACACTAACAGCTGATCTGGATTTCCCAAGTTTTGGGGTGTAACTCGTGGAGAAATTACTTTGCATTAGAAAAAGAGTCCCACGCAATGAAATTCTTTGTAAAGCTGTGCTGAATTAGCCTGAATTTTTACTTCAAAAGAGAAGGCTCCCATCACGTAGATGTGTCTGGTTTCAGCATAATTTCAGAATGAAACATAATTTTATATTATTTTGAAGTGGGTTTTTTGATTTGTTTTTCACAGCATTGTTCAGTATCACAGTTGAAAATCAAAAAATTAAATATTTAAATTTAATTTTTTTTAAGTTTTGAGAGAATATTACTTTGGTGAAGACACATGGAATATCAGGATAACGCATAAGTGATGAGAAAACAAGTTCAAATCATCATGCCCCTTGCCACACAAAATTTTGATCCTGGGTGCGTGTCTCCTTGCAGACCCATTGAGCAGGTGGGATAGGAGAGAAAACCACTGTTGATTTTTAGCATGATAAGGACAGCCTCTGAACAGCAGCTCATTCCAGAGATGTGTGTTAGTGCACCCTGCTGATTAAACACCAGAGAGGTTTTGAATTTTTTCTACTGGTTTTTGGACAGAGGGAAAAACATCTTGGTGTATCTGAGAGAATTTCTGCAGAAATCTCGGTTGTTTCCTCATCCCCTTCAGAGCATTTCAGATTTTACATTTCTACAGAGAGAAATGAACTCCAGGCTAAGGCTAGCCTGGAAGATGGCTTTCTCAGGGGAAGTCTTCTTCTACCCAGTCATGAACCTCCACTGCAGCAACACCATCAGCACACTGACACACAGTGCAAGGCAGTGCATGGAAAATGTAACTGTGCCAGATTGAAGCGTTCATATCAGTGAGATCTTGTCTGCTTCTTGGCCTCATCTGCACAGACGAGGCAGTTCTCTTTTCATGTACCTCTTGGGTCAGCTCTTGTGCCCAGTATACCAGATCAGGTCAGTGCTCAGGCTTGAAAATCAGACAATCAAAACCCCCCCAAACTTGAACTAAACCTCATCTCCAGTCAGATCAGCAAAGCCATGCCACAGAATTTCCAGTGTTGCTCAGCAAAGCTGATGAGGAGTGAGGAGAAGACTGCAGGGTTGGGATGGTGGAAGAGCAGGACCGCTCCTTTTATTGGCAGCTCAACCACTGGGATTAAGCCAGTCATAAGCTACACCCTTGGAAGGACACCGTTTATTTTCGTAAAGCGTTCTGGGATCCTCCAGTTCCAAGTGATACAAACTTTTTATATTGATGCCATTGTTTTGTGCTCAATGCACATCTAGAAATGCCATGAACATACGTAGTTATTATGAGCACATCCCAGCGATGCTCCCCTGGGCCTGACATACACAGAGGTGCAGCCTGGGCGTGCCAAACTGCTCCCCATGTAGTCAGCCACTTCTCAGCTAGGGTCATCTTCCATTAGTGTTATAAAAAGCCCTCGTTTTTCATCGATGGCTTTCAGAGAGCTCCACATTTGGCATGTGTAACTCATCAGCTGGCTCTCTGCTGACCTTGCCGTGCCTATCCAGGGCTGTGCCCTGCTGCTGTTGCTGTTGGATGACACCTGGAGGATTGCTGCTATTCCTGACGAGCTTCCCACCAGCGGCAGAGCACAGCACTTCCATGAGCTGGGCTGGGTGCGACCGCAAGCAGCTGCTCAGAGTCTGTGCAGACAAAATTCCCCAGCTGTAGCTGTCTGTTCACATAAATGTTTGGAGGCCAAGGCAATGCAATATGAGAAACACATTCTTACCAGGCATGGATTCAAAGCGGGTGGCATGTAAAGGGATTAGAAGTGACCAGCCCTGCGACTGTTGGCATGTACCTCGCAGCAATCAAAGTGCTGAGCTATGTCTGCACATCAGGGTGCAGCAGATGACCTGAACTTGATTTTACAAGTGAAATGTTGAACAAGTTGCATGAGAAATGCTTGTATTAAAAATCTGCTAATGTTTCTGAGTGAGAATCTGAGGCTTAGCATTTATCCGGGACTCATGAACAACCTGAGGATCTGGGAAATCCAGTGAGGAGAGTGGCTAAATGTTATCTATCTCCCTCATCTCCTCCACTAATCTTAAAGTTACTGAGTGCTAAATTGACATAATTTAAAAGGCTTTTTGACTTCTCTAAAATGTATACTGACTCCACCTCTGAAGGCTGCCTTCCAGCCAGGAATGAACTAGAGCACTATGGTCTCTGCTTGTGCCACTGTGGCACAGGAAGCAGAAGAGATGAGGGAAAAGAGGGTGTGGGAACTTAACCCAGACCTGTGCCTCGTTCCCTCATTTCTGAAGGAAAGCTTCAGTGATCTCCTTCAGGCAGCTCCAGGCATGCTGGAGGGGTGGGAAGGGATTGGGCTTTACTCCTCACCAGCAGCTGGCCCAGAGCAGGGGATCCAAGTGTCTGAGTGTGGACATCTGCAGAGCTGGTGTCTGCATCTAAGGCAGCTGCCTGGGGCTCCAGGTAAACAGAGAGAAACAAACTGTCTGAGGATGTGATTCATCCGTGATGCTGTGGGAGTCTGAGTCAGGGCAGAGGAGCTGCTTCTGTTGCAGTGTAGAGGAATGATGCCTACACCAAGGGGCTCAGACAGAACTCATGGCCTTAAAAAGGTTTGGGTTTCTCATTCGTTTTCTTCTACAGGGTCAGCACACTGGGCTCATGACCCACTGGGGTGCCTTCTTTCCTATGAAGTTGGTGAGGCACTGGCATAGGTTGCCCAGAGAAGCTGTGGCTGCCCCATCCCTGGCAGTGTTCAAGGCCAGGTTGGGCAGGTCTTGGAGCAATCTGGTCTAATGGAAGGTGTCCCTGCTCATGGCAGGGGGTTGGAACTGGGTGAGCTTTAAGGTTACTTCCAACCCAAACCATTCTATGATTCTAAAGGCAGTGGCAAGAGGCGGGACCTTGATGCACACCTTCAACTCTGACCTTGGAGCTCTTGCTGAGAAGCCTCCACTGCATGGTTCACAATAAAAGGAGAAGTTCCTCCTTTGGCTTCTCTATGTAGTTAAATGGTGGATGCTAGGTTGTGCACTTGGAACATGGGGTGTCAGCACAGACAGATGCTCTACAATGGAGCAGCATGCAGGCTGTGGCTGTGGCAGCCAGGGAGGCTGGGATATGACAAGGAGGGGCTGAGAAGGCAGGAATTACATGGGACTGTGGTGTCAATTGTGTTGGAGGCATGAGGGGGATTCTTAGAAAATGAACAATTTCTGAACATGACTTCTGATGGCAAGAATTTTGTCCATGCCCCAATGAAGGCTCAATGATTAAAACAGGTATCAAGAAATCAAGACCATGATTCTACCCTGAGGGTCATCAGCTCAGTTTGAGCATCTGTACATCTTCATGGTCTGTTGTACCTAAAAGAGTGGTGCGTAGTTGCCCAGACTCAGAAATAATAACAGATGGTGTGGTAGAAGGTTTGGAGGGTGGATTTGGAGGAGGAGCTGGGGAGTGAGTTCTCTTTTGATCCTAAGAGAGCACAGCACTGAAGGGCTCTGGCCTTCTCTCGATTCAAAAGCGGAAGGAAAGTACTGATATTCTTGCCAGATCTATACAAGGTTAAGATCTTGGTTTTGCCTTCTTGTCTTGGGCAAGATTGAGGAACACGAGCTGCACAGACAACCTCTGCTCCTTCTTTGAGAACAACCTCCTTGCAATGGTGACCGCACCCAAAGAAGGGCTTTCAGCACAAAAAGGCCTTTTCCTCCAACTTGTCTTATGACTTCTGGTCAGTACAGCCTCAGTGGCACTTCTCATCCTGCTACATAGTAAGTTGAGCTGAAAGGCGATGCTCAGGGGCAGGCAGGGATGACGCTGTGCAACAAAGATGTGAGATCCCTGTGAGAAAAGCTGCTATGCACAAATAAAAGTATGCTAGAGAAAGTATAAGGGGATAAGGCAGGTGTGTGTAGGCTGAAATGGAAAGCCAGGGACTGGTATGATAGGTTTATGACAAGACTGGAGGAGAGGCTGTGGAGATCTACTTATTATAGTTTAAAAAATGTTCCATCAGAAGGCTGTCATGGGTGTTCTACTGTGCAAATTTATGACATGCAGTGGGAGTGATCATGTCTTCTGTACTAGCTCGTCAGAAAAAAAACACAACCTTTTTTCCGTTAATAATGTTCATGAAAGTGCAATAGAACTTTTTCCTCAAGAAAGATGTTTACCCATTGGTGGGTAAAGAAGCTCCTACATTAATGGTAACTGAAAACTGACTTTGTTGTTGTTGTTATTGTTGAAAAGTAGAATTCCAGTGTTTATCTGAAATTTTTTTAACTTCCAGGTTTTAATTTTAGAGCAAGCAGATTTTTTCAGAAACACATTTAAGCCCTTGGAAACCTCTTCTCTTCCGCTTGAAAATATTTTGCAGTAAGGTATGTCAGCTTCTCTTCTTAACTATTATTGCCACCTACCCCACAAAAGTAGCTCCAATACACTGCCGGACAATCTTAACAGAATGTGATTTAGTCATAAGAAATAAATATTTCAAGGTGCTGCATGTAAACAGTTCATTTTAGTCAAAGGGTAGATTTGAAGCTTTCTAGCAGGTACTTTAAGAGTATGGCCAGGGAGTATTCTTAAGTGTCCTCAGTGCCATCAGTGGCGGACCATGGCCAAAGCAACTTACTCTATGAGGAGGGACTAAGGGATGTGGGGTTTTTAGTCTGGAAAGGAGATGCTTTGGGGGAACCTAATGGTAACCTGCGGGTGTCTTTCAGAGAAGACAGAGCTAGGCTCTTTTTTGGAGTTGTGCAGCAGCCATAAGAGGGACAGTGGACATAAAATGTTCCTGGGAGGTTCAAACATGATGTGGAGGAAAGGTTTCCACCATAAGGACAGTTGAGCCCTGGAGCAGGTTGCCCAGAGAGATTGCGCGTTCTGCTAGGCTGGCCTGCATGCAGGTGAGAAAGACAGTACTTTCCAGCTAAAGGATTATTCATGGATAAGAAGCTGAGTTACATATTCTGCATTAATGAGTTTTAGGGAGGAAGTGTCAAAATGCAGTAGTAAGAGTCCCACAGAAAAGCCACTAGTTTTGCAGTTGGGCATTTCCCTGTAGCATTATGTCCCACTATGCGGGAAAAGGAGTTGTACATCTGTCAGCAAGGTAAATATCTCCAACAACTGAAAAAGATTGATAAAATTCAGGAGGCTCACCATCATCTCATGTATGTTCAGATGAATGCACTGTAATCACTGACACTTCGTTCTGGGGGACAGATCTGGTGTTTCCCTTATCTCTGTCTTCTCCTCTTCATCAGGTGACAAGATCAGGTGGTGACTTTTGCTTATTTTTGATAAAAATGATGATTCTTCTCGTAAGAGGTAATAGGTAAATTCTAAATTAGGGGCATAGAGCAATACAATATTAAGTTAGGGGATAATTTATCCCTAAGAAGCTTTATTGATGGGGGTTTTTCACAAATCGGGAGCTAAATTTTAGCTACTGAGCAGGGTTGTTCATCTTAGTGTAGCACATTTTTTGTCAGCCAAAGCAAAGCATTATATATACAGTATTATCTTTTGCACAATGGCACTTCTAGAACTACTGGCAATTTTAGGCTGTCTTTTTCAGGCTTGAATTTTATGTATGAGAGGCACACATATTGATAACATTTTACAAAAGCTGTCCTCCTTTGACCAGCAGGAAAGTACACATTTTTTAGTTTTAATCTGTACATATTTCTCTTAATGTGTCTCTGATTATCATTTTGTGGGCTTCCATTTAGCTTAAATGTTTCTTCAAATCCCCAAGCATAGAACTGGGAAACAATAACCAGATCTCTGCAGAAACCATTTCATATCCATTTATTGTCTGCTATAAGGAATAACTTCCCTTACATTTTGAGACGCACAATTGAAAAATTTCTACAAGATTTCAAAGGGTCTCATGATACCAAGAAATGGTCAGCAGTAAATTGTCTTGTGGTTTTCTTCAAAGGTCCATGAGGAAAGAAGAGGTTCAAGGACCACTTTACATAATTTTCTTTAAGATTAGAAGTATTCATGGAATCACAGAATGGTTTGGGTTGGAAGGGACCTTAAAGCTCATCTAGTTTCAACCACCCTGCCACTGCCAGGGACAGCTTCCACCAGAACAGGTTGCTCTAAGCCGTATCCAACCTGGCCTTGAACACTGCCAGGGATGGGGCAGCCACAATCCTCCACTTTAGAAGTACCTGGCATTTGAGGGTCAAGTAGTGAATAGTATTACATTAATCTCCCTGAAATTTATAAACCTGCAGGTTAGACTGGAGAATTTGCTGTCACAGTTCAGAGTATCTGAGGGGCAAGCAAGAATTGTTCCCTTCCCCTTTCTTTTTATTACAACTACAGGGAGTAAGGACTTAAAGGAGCTGTAATTTTTCTCAGTGTCTCTTATTTAGATTTAATTGACTAAGGACCAGATGGGAGATACTGGCTGTTCTGATTTTCATTATCTTATGTTGGTAATGCTGTGGCTGTGAGAAAGAACTGGCTGTAGGAAATGGCTTCAGCTTGCGTGACTGTAATTGCATTCAATTTAAGCTGCATGAAGAATAAACAGAAGTGTATCGTTGCCAGGGTTGTCAGTATTCAAAAAGATGAATTTTGATAAATTAAGGAAACTAACAAAGTCACTTGGACGGAGGAGCTCAGAGCCTGGATTGTGGAGAAGATGGATTTCTTTCAGGCAGAGCTACTGAAACTATTCAGAAATGGTATTCCAAAGAAGAAAATAGGCAGGGAAGGGCAATGCTATGGTAAGTAGACAATGAGGTTTAGGGTTTAAAAAAGAAAGCATCTGACAAATAGAGACAGCTGGGTCAGAGTTAGGGAAAGCAAGTGTAAAATGAGAACTGTTGAGTGGGGAGATGACTTAGACCTGACAGATATGAAGCAGCAAAATATCTTTGCCTGTATGGAGAAAGAAAGAAAGTACTGAGGACCAAATACAGACTAACGATACTCTGTACAGTTCCCAGAGTAAAGATCTTCACTTGAGCAGCTAATTGCAGGACTTAAGCAGAATTGAAACCCTGTAACCTGCTGACTCCTTTTCTGTAAAGACCTGGTTAGAGTTCAGGAGTGCTCTTTTTTTTCCTTGCTTCTGTATTATCTTCACTGCATGCTCTTACTTGCAAGTGTCCGTGCAAATAATCATTTAGGAAGGATTGCCAAGGTACCGATTATATGTGGTGGGCAGGTTTGTTCAAGATGGCACTTGACAGCATAATAACAACAAAAAGTAATGTATCACTGTTCCTACAGTGGAAAAACAGGGGTGAGTGAGCAGAAGAGACAGTGAAAGTACAGAAGAATTGATCAGATAATACCAGCATAACCATGCGGACTACACATGAGGTCAAGACCACGGAAATGAGGGTGGGGAGATGAAAGCTACTATTTAGACTAAGAAGAGATGAGTTTTTAGCAAATGCAGTGCAGTCAGGACATAAAGGTCTTCTCAAAGGTTGATCTAGAAAAACCCATATTACCGTGGTTACCTAAACCTACTTGAATCACTCGCGTCCAATTGTTACAGTATAAACCTCACAGTGTTATCATTTTAGATTTACTAAATAGCTTTTCTTTTGTGATGGGCAGATAAAATGTCCTGCTTCCATTGCCCTTGCTATTTCTGTCTCCTTTTATTCTGGTAGTCAATGGTCTGGAGGTGAATGAGTGTTTGGGGAGACCTGATTCCCAGTGTTTAACTTCAAATAGGGACAGTCAGGTAAACTGAGGCAGAGCCACTTGGGCTGACACCACATCTGCTCTGTTGTTTCTAAGGGCTTGGACATAAGTAGAGTGCATGTTTCACTGGATTTGATGTGCTGGAGAAAAGAGTGCTCACACAAGAAAGACTGAATTTGTATTGAGATGATCTGATATCAGTTCTCAAGTCAATTGAGATTTTACTTGTCCCTGTCTAAATGAAAAAAACCCCAAGAAAACACAAAACCCAAAAAACACCCCGACCAAAAAAATCAAACCAAAATCCAAACCCCAAACCCCAGGCTATTCGTTTGCTACTTACTGTAAAGCATTTGGACAGAGGAAATGTATAAAATACCTTGTGAACCAGCATGACCTGCTAGAAAACTATTTTATGTTTCTCTTTGTTCAACAGGCTGGAAAGTCTTAATGTTTCCTGTCATGTTAAACTTCCTCTATGCTTTATAAATAATTTCTGGATGCAAAACATTTTCTAGTGCCTTGGCCCTGTTCTCAGGAATGCATGCAGAGGCAAGCTCCCTGATACATAAAACACTCAAACAACTGTCCATTTAGTGTGCTGCCAAGTGCAGCAGATATTCAAGCAGGTCCTGCACATTGAAATACAGCTATGCAGATTATCATTACCTGGAAAAAGTGAAAATTGCTTTTCTGGGGGGAGGGATTGCAAAAGTGGTGGAGATATTTTCTACGTTTCATGCTGATTTGAACTAAGAAGCTGAACTAAATTGCCATTTACCTCTGTTTAGGGCAGCAAAAATGGAAAAGCAAGGACTAGTGCAGAATATCTTCTTTCATACTCCCAGTGCTAGGGAAAGGTCACTGCTGGATTCTCCCACAGAGTATCTAGGACCCAATGTTGAGGACTAGGGGAAAAAGAGAGCTCAGTTCCTTTCTCATTCCACTCTCTGCTCCTTGAGCAAACCTAACCAAGAGGTTGGTGAAGCTCCTAACACCTAATGTAACCTGCCCAGATCAGCAAGACTCTTGTAGCTTCACTTTCTCCTGGCATTTGCTCCAGGGCATTGCACCTCTCCTCATTAACTGTGGGCAGAGCTGGGACACCACAGCTTGCTCCCAGGAGAATGCTCTGAATCCATCACAAACCAAGCTAAACATGCTTGCTGCAACAATCATGCTGCTATTTCGTCAGGTCAATATGTAATTGTTCCTGTTGCTGGAAGGCTCCATTACCCCCTTCATTAAAATGCAAATTTTACTTTAATTAAAAATGCTGGGAGCATTTGCACAATTTATGACCAAATCTCAGAGAGGCCAGCAACCCCCATGCTGAGGAGGGGCAGAAGAGTGTTGAAATAACTCCTTATCTCAGAACACTGGGGATCTTTTAGCTGATAAAGGAGGTTCTTCTTGGACTTTTAAAATTAATTTGTTCTCCCTAGATTGGAAAATAGACAAAGCAGAAGAAGCTCAAGCAGAATTTTGTTCTTACAGATAAATGTGCTATCTAAAACTATTCACATGCAAGAGAAAGGAAGAAGAAAGATCCCATCTTATTCTGTGATACAGCAGTAGTTCAGTGATCTCATTTCTGCTCAACCCCCCCTTTCTCAACCAGAAATTTTATGTATCCACCTGTATAATCCATCTGTTCTTACAGCATTGGGAATCTGGCTGCTAGGATCCCTCAGTTCTGATTGGATTAAACCCCATCTGCTCCTAACTTGTCAGTTTGGTAAAATTTCCCGTGTGATGTCTTGGGGTGGATGGGGAGCTGCTCCTTGGTAGCACGTACCAAGCCGGTGAGATGAGACCCTCAGGCTGTAGCTGTCTGATTTTTCATGCTTTGAAGTGGGACCTTTCTACCCGGTTTCTTCTCTGAGGTGAGGAGCTGGAGCAGTGCTGTGAGAGCCTGGGCTCGCTGGTGCTCCGCACCTTGCTTTCTTAGTGGTACTGCTGTGGTGGGGTCCACATCTGGCAGCTGGGAAGATGGGCTCAGTCTGGGGGTGAAACCCTCCATGCAACCTCGTGAGACATTCACAGCATGTAAACCCACCCTTCACATCTTGTAGTGCATCCTTGGGTAACTGGAGCCCTTTCACTCTGCCCGAGGGGAGGAAGGTGTGTGATCTCCCAGGTAAGAAGCACCTGGGATAAAGGATCAGGCTGGAGAAAGTCTTTGTTATTCCACAGGACACCCCATGCTTACAGCCAGAGGCTCTACTTCCTACTTGGATTCAGCTAGCCCAGTTTGAATTTCCAGTGCCTTCACCTTTTACCAAAATGTAGTCTTTCCCCTTATTTTCCTCAAGCAATCCCATCTGGTTTGCATCCCTCTGCGTCCAGTGAAGCCTGTGGCAAATATGGTCCTTACTTCTTTCAGGTACAACTGAATCACAGTGTATCACTGGGCAAAAGAATACATCACCACAGCTGTTTTCACCTGATGTGAAAACACCTTCCCCCTCAGAAGTGAAATGAATGGCAATAGAGGATGGCAGCTCTTTACTCTCTCTGACCCCCTTGCAGGTGCAGGAGAAGCAGCAGTGTGACGAGTGTACATCACCTTGTGTGCATGCCTGACTGTGGCTGGGGGTGCATGGAGAGCAGGTCAGGCTGGCACAGACTCACTCCAAATCTGCTTTTGTAAGTGCCTGACTCTGCTGCCACTTATGCCTGTGTTTGAGTTTTCTGTTTCTGTTCTTCGTCTCCTGGGAAGGCTAATCACATACACACAGTTCCAGCAATGTCTGTCCAGCACCTAATTCTGGTACATGTATAAATCAGCAGCAAGGCAAATTTTGTTAGTCATTATAAAATTGGCATAAGTTAAGTCAGAATCAAGCCTCCTGAGGGGCTCTTATTGGGCCCTGGAGAACCTTGGTGTTTGTATGTATGCGCAAGCACATGTAAGCAAGAGGAAGAGAAGCAAGAACTCAAAATACAGCTATTATTCACATTGCAATGCTACCATAACGAGCCCTGGCTGGGATGAGCCGGGCTCCGGTAGTGCCAAGTTCTGTACAAGCAAAAAATAAAGCAAAGGTTTCTTCTGCAAGGAGCCTGCTCTCTTGTTTAGTGACAGATGTAACAGGTGAATAAAATGAAAACGTGGGAGTGCGGAAGGATGGGATAAATATAGATGCTTGCCTTTGCCCAGCTTCACTGTGGCCATGGCACCAGTGCCTGGGCCCAGACCATGCATGACTTTCTGCAGAGTTTAGGGCATTGCCAGGTCTCATCCGTTATTTGTTCACAGTGACCAAAGGCAGCCATTAATTTCTGCCAGGCAAGGCTCTTTATGGCTCCCTGTAGATTGTAAAATGGATACTGAATCACTGTCCTTCTGTTCACAGATAAATTGTCAGCAAGAATTCAGTACCATCAGAGATGACATTGTTGGGATTGTTTCCACATTCTCAGCCCTGGTAGTTAAATGTATTAAATAAAAGAAACGAAAGATGATTTGTTTTTCATTTAGTTGAGCTATTCCAAGCTTTCAGAGTTAAAAAAAATCATCCTGCTAGGTCCAGAGTTATAAATAGCTGCGCTGCATGTACTGGGGTAAATGCTGCATTCTTCCAGGTACTTGTAAGAAAAGAGATCAAGAGAATGTGAAACTCGTGAAATTTATGGTGGTCCTTGGACAGATGTGATGTGCTCATAGAGGCAAGGCACATACCAAACATGAGGTCGACTAGCCACTGAACATTTATATTTCCCAGCATCTCCGTCCCAATGGCACCGTATGTTTATATGGACTGTGGGTTTATTATTGGAAATTGAAGGTCTGCCTTATTGCTTCTTACTGGAATCTTGTGGATTTTTTTTCTGAAGAACACTGGGAGTAATCCCTGCTCCCACTGGTCTATTTCTCCTGGGTCTATTTCAGTTTAAAGTAAAATCTAAAACATGCGTTCTTTTTTCTAAGCAAGGAACAGGATTCCTAAAACTAGAGAAGGGGAGCAGGCCTCCTCATTTCCATATCTGTTGCTGTGAAACCTTGTCTTCTTATGTAAGGCTTTTATGAAAATTTACATTTTCCTGGTTCTGTACACATATCCCATCATTCGAGCCGGGTGTAAAACAACTCCCCCGCCTGAAAAGCTGCCAAAAATGCAGGAGCATCCCCGGTCTGCAGCAGAAATAGACCTGCAAAGCTGTCAAAACAGAGGAAGCACGAGAGGAGGACTGGGGTGGATGCGTTTCCACAGCAGCCTGGGAGCCAGGCCAGGCTGAAGCTCTGCGCCCATGTGCCCTGGTTTGCCCCATCGGTGACAGGGACACAGCAGTGGGGCAGAGCTGCCGCCTGGCAGAGCCCAGCGTGACTGCACCAGGCTGGTGAGAAGGACGTGCATGGGAACTGCAATGAGCAAGAGAAGGTCCAAGTGCGTCATGGGATCTGATGGGCAGGGGTGGCTCAGTGACAATGAGCCAGGAGGGAAGCACTGCCCAGCTCAGTGCCTTACCCTGAGCATGCAGGCAGACAAGAGCATGCTGTGGTTTTTGGCTACCTGTTCTTTCCAGCTGGGAGGATACGAGCCATAATTTGTTAGAGCACCACAAGCCGATTATTTTCCCAGGCACTCGTTCCCAGGAGCTGGTGGCACATGGTGATGCCCCCAGGATAGTGGCTCCCCAGCCAGGGAAGGGAGGATCTCTTTCACCCTCTGCTGAGACTTCAGACTTGCCAATAGCAGGAAATGATCGCTTGTATGAGCACACCCAATATTACGTACTCCATGGGGATGGGAGTGTTGTGGTTAACCAATGTGTAACCCATGCTATTAAGCAGTTCCTGCTCACAGTAAGGGCTATGTTATATTTACTATCATTTTACTTACCTAAGTAAGGTGTCTAAGGTGTTGCTTTCTTCTAATATAACCCATGTGAGTCTGTGACTTCTGCCCTGCAGGGCTGCTCTCAGGTTCCAGTTATTCCAAGGGCAGAAACACGAACTTTTAGGCTATATCTTCACTGGTGAATTTGAACAGCCAGGATGAATTCCCTGGCCTTAGGCAGGTGGTCTGCCCATTAGTCATCTCCACATCTCCAGTCAGACTGGCCACATCCAAACAACCAGCTGGGAATAGCCTCTGGCCCTTGTTAAATCCTAAACTGTCCCCAGGGATTGCAAGGGCAGTACTGGTGGCCCAGACCTAAACCGTGCTATGTCAGTGCTGCTAATTTAACAGTATGTGTAATCACGTTTTGGGGCCTAAACCGACAAACCAGGACCTTCAGGATGAGCTTATTAGTGTAGATGTAACATCTCTTTCTCCATGGGGAAGGAAACAGGAAAAACTTCTCACTTATTTACATAAACTATTATGCCGCTTACACAAAATGCTGCCTACTAATACATTAACTTGGCTGGAACCTGTTTAGGCTTTGATTTCACAAGCGATAAGAAACTCTGTACAACACTGCTGTGAAAGGACATGCAAAAAGCAGCAGAAGGCCATGAGCATCACACAGGTAGCCCATATCTGGGCTGCTTTTGAAAAGGGCAGTGCTGCCTGCAGTTTGGTTTCAGCCAAAACCAATGTCCCACCAGCTTCATGGCATTCATTGCTTAGCAAAGGTGAAGCCAGTAATACCTGATTTTGAACTTACTGGTGTCATTAAAGGAGTCACGTGCTTCAAAGTTACCTGTCTGATTCCAGCAATCAGTAGAGCTGAGGGAGTCTTGCCTCTTTGTGGGTCTGGCTTCAGAAATACCTCTGCACTCACATATGAAATGTCTGGAAGAATCAAGGGTCGAAGCAGGGCCCATCCCTGCCTTCTGCAAATAAATCTAATCTCTCTCTCCCACCTTCCTCATTTTGTATTTGAGCTGCAAAGATCCAAAACGCTTCCTTGTACAAAATGAAAATGCACAGTGTCACTCCTTGAGGTGATGCTTATTCTCCAGGCTGTCAGCATTTCAACCCTTGGACCAATCTTCTAAGATAAAAATTACCTAACTAGCTGGAGACCTCCTGTTTCTGTTGGTTTATGGGAGCTGCGACTTCATGACCTCAATGTGATCTGAAGAAAGTGAGTTTGGGCCAGAAACCAGGAGTTATCCACAGAAAAACAAAGCAAAAGGAGATGGACTCAGTCTGTTTCTGTGAACTGAGCCTGGGGCTCAGGTGCCCTGTGCTGTCAGATGCTCCTCATGGATCATCTATGTACTGCTCAGATGGGAGGAGGTAGGGAGAGAGGATATTTATCATTCTCTTTCTGAGGTGTTCAATGCTTTCATCACCCCATAACCCCACTAGCTGCATGTCCTCAACTGTCCCCTGCAGACTCAGGGGTTCCTGTGGTGGCTGATCACCTCCGAGCACTGGCTTACCAGCCAGCCCACCCTGCAGCGTGCTGTGCCTCCGAGTTCAGCCCAAACAAGATAACAGGGGCCATGAGAATACAGTTCAGTTAGAGTCATGGCATGCTCCGATCACAGACACTCTGTCTGTCTGCTGTATTTTCCTTATCTGAATGGAAAAAGCACTGCCTGCAACTCTGCCCTGGACTAAAGGTAACCAAATTGATCTTGTGTATCTGCAATTAGCAAGCCCTCACAGACTTTCAACTTAAGACGAAAAGAAGAGTGATAACAGAGGGACAGCTTTCCACACACACTGAGCTGGCAAGGACACAAAGGACACACACGGAGGATTCATTCTTTTTATTTTTTTTTTCTGATTTCATCTGACATTTAGCAATCGTAACTTTTCATTTGAGTAATAAATGGGTTTGTCCTTTTCAGCAAAACTGCAGTGGACGTAAAACTCCCTTTATGGTGTGTTTTGCTGAATTCCAGATGTTGCTGTTTATTCAAGACAAAGTTCATCCAAAGAAGGGTCAAGAGAAAAAAAAAAAAGTTTTGCTGAAAGAAAAAAAGGTTTTGACAGCAGTTATTTTGTATAGGTCTTGCTGTTGCATGAAGCTTTACGCTGAGCTGAATTACAGCAACACAGTGAATCACTCTGGGGGAGTGAAAATGACTGTCAGTGCTTGCTTCCCCCATTAACCTTTTTTAATGTGAATGTATAAAATAATATGTGGTCTGGGAGATGGGGAATAAGTGACTACTCACTGAGATAGCCTTCACAGGAGAAATTAGCATCTTTCTTGATGTGATGGTGAAAGAAATAACCCTTGGCTCATCCAGCGTACTCCTAGGTTAAGTACCGCTCTCTACAGGCAGAAATGGAGCAACCAGGGGAAATACGTGATTAAAGATGCTCCTTATTTGTGTTATGCGCTACTTGTTTCTGTCTCAGGTGAGATTCACAGTGTACTAGGTGCCGTACAAAGCAGAACCCAATCCACACTAGAGCATTTACAGGCTAAAACTAGACACCACAGGCCTTGCTCAGAGACAAGAAGATGAAACATTCTTCAGTTATCTTCTCAAGAATTACAAAAACATCACTTGCATTTTAACCAGCTTTTTATCTTGAAAACACATACAGAAGCAAGTCAGACTGTTGGTGCTGTGCAGCCTTCCCCTGCAAGGAGCAGAAGCAGGGAGAGGAGCAGAGGGTGTCAGTATGGCTATACCACCCAGTAAACGGGATATCACTGATCTTCATTTGAAACATCTGACCATTTATTAACTCTGTTCCCACCAGCAATGCATTCAAGATGCACCAGCAAAGAGCACTTCCCAGCTGAGGTGAGTGTTCAGTGTTCACAATTTGGGCTATCCCATTCTGTGAATGCCCCTGCCCATTGGGAGAGACATCTCCATCTCCTCTCCCTACAGGAAACCATTCCTTCTGGGACCAGCCCAGGAGTTTGTAGAGCTGCCTTGGGGCAGCTTTAAATAGCACACCTCTGACTATACTCCTGTCTTGGTTTCTGAAGTGAAGAGATGATTTAAAGCTGAATTTTGTCCCTTGGCATAACTAAACCAAGCCTTTAAATTTGTCTCCAATTTTGTTAGATTTCCTCCCTACTGGAAAGGAAAATAAGCAGAATAATACCAAGAGGTCTGTTTTGTTTTTAGGGAAGACATTCATAAGAGTGACTTGCTACCTGCTGTTGCCAGCTGAAAGCTGCTGAGATGTTTAGCAGTCTATTTGAACTAATTGCACTCACTGGAACTGCATGTTCAGGTCCTAATTCAGCCTTTCATACCTATCAAGTGGTATGAAATCAATCCTCATGGGTAACCAACCCCTGCGTGAGGAGGTTTTGAAGTGTGGGTAATTCCTACCTGTCCATCTGCCACTGGGCTGCCATGACGAGGGACCAAGGTGGCCAGTCTTCTCTGTGATCAAGGGGCATGATGGAGAGGTTTCCTGGAGCCATTTGGAACTGGGAACCACCTGGGAAGCCAGGAGGCTGGTATGTCCCCAGTCCTATGGAGGTAGAAATAGAGGTGTGTAGCTATAGATCTGAAGTCATCTTATGCAGAGCTGGAAATGAGCAGCAGTGCAAAATCAGCACAAAGCATAAAACATAGGTAGCTACCTCCTGGCCAAATTTAATGTTTGACACATTCCTGAGCAACCTTTCCCTTTAATAACCTCTGGGGCACTCCAAGAGTTGGCTCCAAGGGTTGTTAGGTGGGTTGGCTCTTGAGCTTGCCCTGTGCAGGCACAAGGGGTAAATCACAGAGACACATGCAGCCGTGGAGGGAGACGGGGGGATGGTGTCTGCTGGTGTCATCAGCCCACAGCTCTCCCACCACACTGCAGCGATCCCTGCAACATATCTTGTGATGGGTTTGGGGTGGCCTCATTGTGGATTTCTGGGTGCTGGCTGGAGACTGCCACAAAGCCAGAAATGCCGGTGATGATGAGCAAAGACTGAATCTGGCCTTGTGTCTTTATCTCCATGTGATACATCCTGGGAGGAAAGGGAGGATATGTCAGTGCTGGGAGTGATCTCCCTGAAGCAGTGGAGCTGCTGAAGATTTAACATGAAGTGCTTGTGCTCAGCCAAATTCTTTTGAAGAACCAGCCAGATTCTTTGTCCCTGCTCTTGAAGAGGTTTGATCTTGTTTCCCCCAGGAGCATTTTCTCCAGACTCAGGAAGAGTGGAGGTCCTAATGGGTAGTTTTCCTTATGAGCTGTGCCCCCTGCTACAAAACTATCAAAACAGGGACTTGACAACTCCCAGGGCTTCTGTTTCTCTCAGGTTTGGTACCTCCTTAATTAAAAACTCCCTAGGTATCAAATGGATTTATTTTTTATGTGGTTTGGCAGCCTTCAGGAAAGGAGAAAGGAAACAACCTCTCTTCTACTTGCTAGCAGGAATATTTACCTAGGGACACAGCCTAATCCGACTTTTAAGCAAACAGATCAATATTTGCTTTTTACCATGTGGAAACTTGCTGTTAGCATTCCTGGTACAGAAATGAATAAATATTGATGTTATGGCTGGTATAAGTAGCTATATTCTGCTCCAGTTCAGCAGAGTCTGTTTACTCCATCAGAGAAGTTGTCCTCATATTTTTCATAACTGTACCAAATTTTATTTTCAAAATGAAGCTACATTCAAGATAGAAAAGAAATAATGAATGGATAAATAACTGCGTAAGAGCAAACAGGAATCAGCATGGACTCCTGGAGACATGGAGCCTGGATTCATTGTACGGAGAGGAGTGCTTGTGTTACTGCTATCCCTTTGCCTGACTGCCTGAACCTACATATCTCAAGTTTCTCAGGTCACAAGATTATTCATATTTGCTTACATTATAGTCTCTGCTAGGAGGACTAATGCACCATTCCTTTTGTGTTTGCCATTAGGAAATACATAGCATTAGACAGCCTATAGTCTACACAGACAAGGTAGGTAGAAAGTGGGAGATAACATTATCATTATACCTATTTATGGGCTAGGAAGATTAAGGGAAGGAGATAAAGGGACATGTCTGTGGCAATCTGTAGCAGACAGAGCAGTTAAAGACTGATCTCCTAAGACCCATGATAGCGTCTTCCTTGTATGACCACCTCTTCTCTGAGAACACCCTTATCTCATTGGGAGAAATGACATTTGAAGAATGCCAACTAGCCCTATAACAGGACGTTTCCAAGACAGAGATGTATTTTATACTTTTCCCTAGCAAGTTAGTAATGGTGACCCAATAGATCTACCACAGTTATCAGTGCTGCCTTTGGCTTGCCAGGCATGTGGGAGCCAGCAGAGCCGGACCAAGCGTCATCCCCAGTGGTGTCTGAGGAGTTGAAATAGGATGAAATGCCTTTCCTGGACACCAAGCCAGGACAGTGAATACACACCATATCCACATCTCTGGTTTGTGTTCACCCTCCTGAACACAAGCTATTTCCCCAGCTGGGGCTTGCCATGCTTCCAGAATAGGGCAGTGAAAGGGGGATAAACTTCATTACACGTATCCAACTAAAAGCATGTATTTAGTGATTTGCAATGGAGCGGAGATGCTGGGCAGCTCTTAGCACTGCCACAACCTGCCTCTGTCCCAGAGCTGTGCCTGATGTGTGCACAGCAGCCTGCGATGGAAGGACAGCACAGTCTGCTAACACCTTCCACACATAACATTAGCAGGTTGATCTCAACATTGGTTCATGGGCATACCTGTTCTAATGACTTTCCTTCTATTTTGTACGGTCTTGAATGCTAGTAATAACTACTGATGTCTACCTCTAATGTTAGTAGCAGTGTCACTGATGATGCTTTGAAGGCAGCTGCTATTGAGTATTGCCACAGCCAAGACTAGGTGCTGGACTATATTTCCTGGGCCTGTAAACACCTCACTGTAATATGATTGCCAAGCTGGTGTCCTTGCATGGTCAGATGTTATCTATGACATGTAAACAGCATGTTGTCCCCTGCCTTCTTGCTTCCCTGATGTATCCCCATGCATTAACGTCACCTTGTGTTATGCTGCCCTACCTGATGGCGTCAATGGCTGTGCAGTAACATGATTTGGACAAATAGGGGGTTGGCAGTAGGTGCTCCTAGAAATAGGAGTGTAGTGTTGTGTAAATGTCTGGTGCCAGCAGGAGGTCAGGGTTCCCAGTGCAGCTCACCTTTGAAATTCGTCTTGCCACTATCCCTGACTGACCATCCTGCACTGTGACTTTAGCACATCATTAGCAGGCATTTTAATAGCATGGTGTCATCAGCCTAACCAGCCATGGAGGAGCTCGCTTCCCTTACTCCCCAAATTGCACTTGTGTTCCCAAAATTATCCTGTCATGCCAATAAAATGCAGAGACTGTGCTGTGTGTTTCCTTGGCTGAAGCAGAGATTGAAGCAAAAGAGTGCTGCTCCACACCCTGCCTGGGGTGGCAGAGCTGGCTGGGAGTGGTGGCATGGAAGGACATGGGTTTAATCACCAAACAGAGTGCTCAGGAGCTGGAACATGTCCACTGCACAGTGACACAGTCTGAGAAGCCATTTAAGGTCTCAGCTGGAGAGCAAACAGAAAAGATAACCACGGATTACGAGGCTGTTTGAGATCTACATACATATACTGTTTTGACAGCAGAAATTATAAACAGATCATTTTTGTTGACCTGTGCCCTAGAATCTGTTTGAAAGCAATTCCTGCCTTTTATCTGAGAAACTGATGGTAGAAAACATTGCTTGCATGGAAAATATTGTCTTGGACATCTCTTGCCCAATGCTCTGTTTCCTAATTCTGATTAACCAAGCTAATACTCATACCTCCTTGGCACTACTCGACTGTGAGTTCCCATGGTGCTGTTGCTGATTGTTTGGACGGGTCTGTGTTGATGAGTCAGAGCTGAACAGTCTGTGATGGACTGATAAAAGGAAGATGACACTTTAAGCAGCACAAAGCATGTATCAGCCTATTCCACAATACTTTCCCCAGTGGTTGAGGAGAAAAGTGGAAAAAGGAGATACAGGAAGGAAAGACGCAATAGGAGGAAAAGCAAGGCATGGATGGGGGCAAACAGCCAGGATACTGAAAAAAAAACCCATTTCTAAAGCAGAGAAAAGTGGCTCCCACATAAAAATCTTCTCTGCTTTGTCCTGCTTACTTAACAGAAGTGCTGCAGGCTTCCCACAGCTGTCTTTTAGTTACTGATGACAGCACGAGAGATCAAGGCTGCTTCAGCACATTGCTCTTCCTCACTATTGGGCTCAACCTGATGATTGCTCTTCTCTTCTTGGGAGAGTGAGAAGGTGGAGGCAGTGGATTAGGGCTCCGGGGCATCCCTCTTGGGAGGTGAGGTAAGGCCATCAAGACAATAAGCATCAAGGAGGTGGTAGATTTGACCAAACACTTGATGCGGTGTTAGTGCCAGGGTCTGACACCATGGGCAAGGCAGGATCTGTAAGGAGAGGAAGAAAAGTCTTTGCTGCTAGAAGCAGATCCTCCTGTTTAGGCTGGTTTCACTCTGAGATGTGTAGGCAGTGGTCAGTGGTGCCCATGTGGTAGCAATAGCATTGCTGCACCTGTGATGGGCTGAGGATTCTGCTCAGTTAATTTAAGAGATTAGACCTGTCTTTACAAACATGGTTTGGAAGGGAGAATGGCAGCTCTTTTTGCACATTATCGTGTTGACGTGCGTTTCTCTGTGGCTGAGATCCAGCAGACCCCAGGAAACTCCTCACTGGGGACTCTGGCCTTTGCTAGACCTACGTCTGTGTCCTCCCAGTTGTTGCTCTGTTCAGTTAGCACTGAAAAACCTTCTTATGGAATGATTATTGCAGACCATTTGCTAGTCTGGATCAGTGCCTGCTTCTTGAGGAAGTATTTGTCCTTCTCTCTTCCCCCAGCACTGTTATTGCCAGGACCATAACTAGGCTTTCATTTTTACTGTTCTAAGAGTGATTAAAGCTGCAGAGGACACAAGAGTTAGAGCCAGGCCAGGCTGTTTCTCCCACCTTTGTCCTGAGACTGATTTTCACGTGCATACTATTGTGTTAGAAAACTGCATTCATGGAAGATATTCTTAATACAAGAGCAATTTTGAGACCTCTGTCTGTGTTCTGTCTACCCAGTGCTGGCCAGACACATAGCTCACAGGACACGACAGCCAACTGGGTGGCAATTTGAATCTGCTTCTCTAATTTCTAAAGCACTGATTTTGACCTCTGCACTGTGGTCTGAATTAGATCTCTTTTACCCCTGACATAACTCAGTTGTCATTAGTATATCCTCAGGTCTTGAGTGCATGCCATCACTGATGCTCTACATGGTCAGCGGTTCACAAGTCCCACTCCTCTCTCTAGCCAGGTGTGTGTTCAGATCCATCATACAGATGGGACGTTGTAAGGCCACCTGCCCTTGAATGCTAATGGCTACAGTCTGGTCCTAAACCAGGGTAGACACAGAGAAACTGTCTGGTGGGAATAGTCCATAGTTCATATCCTGTCCAGCAGTTGCTTGTGAAAGTGTTAGATGGTCCGAGAACAAAAACTGTGAAAGCAATGGAGCCAATATCCTATCCATATGGAAGGCTCCAGGCTTGTGTCCTGGTCCTATTTAACTTCCTAAATCAGACATGACTCAAATTATCTAACTTTAGTAAGCTGTGTAGGGGAAATAACAGTCTAATTTTCTCTAGAAGACAAAGCCTCACCTGGCAGTATTGCGGATCCTACCTAAGGCTCCATACGAAGCCCAAGGGCTCTTGGTAGTAGAGAAAGACAGTGGGCTGCACCCGCATGCCATGGGTGCTCACAGTCAATGGGCAGCACTTGTGCTGCAACCTCTGTGGTCTCTTGTTCATAGATATTTTACAGACACATCAACTCAAAACTAAGCAGTCACATTTTTACTGGGGCATCTTGGACCTCACCAGTTCTCACAGAGCAGGATCTGAGCAGGAAACATCCACTTCAGAAACTGCAGCAGCCTGAGCGGTCAAATGAGCTGTGGCAAAATGGGGAATAAACACGGCTGGTGCATAACAAAGCAGTGTCCGGTAGTAAATTCCTCCTACTGGAAAGAAAACTGAATCTTACCCTTGTTTCCCCAAATCCTCTCTGTTTCCCAGCTAAGCTCGAACAATTTCAAGCATCCCAGGCATGCAAGGAAATACTGCTGACGTCAGGCAGCCAGAGGCCAGGGAGAGGGGATGGAGCTCAGGAAGTCTGTGCCCCTCACAATGAAACAGATACTGTGCAGACAGTGTATTCTGGATCATAAAAGGGTTTCCCCAGTGCACAATCTGTCTGAGACTATTTTCTATTTAAAGTCCCCAGCTGTAGCCTGAGGAAGGGACAGCAGAGCACTGAGTGAATCATCCATCCTGTCCAAGAGAATCCCGAGGTGAGAGATTTCCTGCGTTTGGAAAGAAAACAAGACACACAGTCGTTGCTGGTGCCAAAGGGGAACCCAACACCATCTAAGGGAGACCACAATGAGGTCATCCCAGAACTCAGATGTAATGCTCATCTGCCATTAATTCCTCACACTTGGAAAAACAAGGGCCACAGATTCTCTCACTGCTGTTATGCTGGAGTAGGTCCACAAAATGGGTGCAGGTTGCCCCACCACAAAGACCAGGCACTGGGTTGTAGCGGTGGAGAAGGTGGTTCGCAGTCACTGGCACCATGCCCTTCCTGGCCACCAGAAGCAAGGGGAGCCCCCTATCCCATGAAGGCAGACAGTAGCCAAGGCAGTCAAGTCCATCCCTGCAGTAGTTCATGAGCTGCATAAATATTCTACTGTCTGCTCGCCTCATAAAAGGACTTCTACTGCAAATTATTCATCAAGGGGAAGAAGCTTAAAGTTACAAAACACTGTCATTCACTAAATCAAAACTGAATCATGTTCATGCTTAGTACATAAGGAAGATTTCAGTCACAGGAGTGCTTAAAGTGCTGTCTGCAATGATTAAAGGTGTGAAGATGATAAAATATAGGCCATCATTAGCTTCTCTACATCTATTTAAACACAATTATCAACACTCAAGTTTTTCATTTGTGCTGGAGGCTAAACTTCATGTAATTTCATATGTTTGAAATGGGATTAAGGGTGTGATTTTCAAAATTTTTTTGATTTAGTTTTCCTCTCATTGAACCATTGAGCATTTCAGTGGAAGCACCCCAGGGAGCACAGAAAAGCAGTGCGTGTTTCTTATCGAAAACACTGCAGTCACACGTGCAAAATGCTGAGCTGCTGAAAATTCAGTGCACTGAATCAGTCATGGTCACATCACTTTGATGAGTTAACCTTTTACAGGCAGGTTTCATATGGGATCAGACAGTTTTTGTTTGTGTCTCTCCAGCTCATGTCAGATGGAAAAGACGTCATAGGTCACCTAGTCTGTCAGGCAGAGGCTGTTCTACCAACAGAGTTTTTGAGAACTTGGCCTGTTTCCTAGTGGGAAAAACACTTGCAAACATTTTCTGTAGCAGATTATGCTAACCTCAAAAAACATTTCCATTTATTTGACTAAGTTTTGCATTGTCTCTGAAATAAGCATTGTATTAACTATGCACTTTCATAACAAGTCCTCTTTCTTTTTTTTTTATTCATTACATTAGAGAAGTAAATCTCTACTTGAAACATTTGGTAAACAAATAAGGGAAAATATCTTTGTCTGCAAGTGCACTACAGATGCAGTCCTCACTAATGGTGTCTTTATGGAAGAAGTTTGTAAATGTTTGACAGGAGAGGTGGGATTTGTCCGACCAACTCCAGATGTTCACACTGTAAATTTCTGCCTATGAGCTAAGTGTCTAGACTGTTTTTATAGTCAATGGAGAAATACAGGCACTTCAGGATGCATTTTTCCTTATCCTAATGTCTACAACAGCTCTGATATTGCACCTGAAAGTGCCTGTTTCTTTCCACTGGCTGATGGGGAAAGGTTCCAAAAGGGAACCTGAAGTGGCAAGCACTGGTGCAGATGTCCAGGCTATGTCTGCACTAGAAAACTAAAATATCAGGGATTATTCTCTGTCACTGGAGAGGCAGGGAATGGCACTAAATACTCTTGCCCTCAAAAGTAGTGAGGTTGTCCCAAAGTGACTGCTATCAACCCAACCTGAGCTCACTAGGCCGTTGGTGGGGCACTAGATGGCCCAAGCCGAAATAATGGTGGGGATGGTAGCAGCTGGGGTGGTCTAGCACTGTGGATGGCCAAGCTACAGAATTGAATCCTACCAAATGTTTTGAAGGTGCTCAGGTTGTCTTCTGACGCCTTCACTGCCTGTAAATATGAATGATTTGGTTGCTGCTTGGATGCTGTTCATGTTTCCTCTGCAGGGACAATGGCTGCTGGTTAATATTTGGCTTCTCTGACTTTTCTTCTTATCTTTCCTGCATGAAAGTATTTTTTTCCAGTGCCTCCAGCTCTTTTCACGAGCCATGCAGGAAGAGGATAGCTCATTTACCTCTGTAGAGATTTCCCTAAACTAATTTCCCTCTAATGGATTTGTGCTGATGGAAGGATTAAGCTTTTCACTTGCTATTTAGTGATTATTAAAATTACTGGGGATAGAATTGCATGATCAAACAATGCCTTTGCTAAACCCAAAAGGTTTCCTGAGTGAAATTTTGCTGCCTCTTTGATGTCAACACATGGCTCTTCCCATCCATACAAGAGCCAATTGACAACTGCACCCACCAAAGCAACAGCATCCTTTCATAAATCCTCAGTCTGGTTGGAACATTAGCTGTCACTGTGAAGAAAAATGCAATCCTTTTTCTCATCTAGGTTTGCATAGTGGAAATGTGCTATGTTTATGTGCTATGTTTACTTTTAACACAGTAAAACCTGCTTATTTGTAATCTGCTTTATTGTTTTTCCACAGAATTTCTCATTTTCCATCTTTCAGCAGCGCTTTCTTATGCCTACAAGACGTAAATGTCATTGTCACCAAGAGCTGTTACTGTGGCTATGTACTATGTATGCTAAGCCTATCAAAGGCGGATTCTGATCAGTTTCAGTGGTGCAAGTATAACATGACCACCATCAGATTCTGTCTGCTAGGAGGGAAATAACACCTGAAATAATTTCATACATTTGGCGCATCTGATTCTCCACATTTTTCAGAGAGGCTTCTCCATAAAACAGCATAAATGAGAGGCAAGTCTGACCCCAGACACTGAGAAGGACAGAAATGAAAATAAAACTCAAAAGCAAGGAATGAATGTTTCAGTTCAACTGTGACACAAAATGCAATAAAAATGTGATGTGAGAATCTGAGTGGAATTTAGAAATCCTGACATGACATTACAACTACTTCTTTCTAGCTTTGAAGTCTTGCTCTTTCATGATGCATTACTGAGTATTTTTATACATATGCCTTCTCTTCCATTTTAAAATGCCAGTTTTCAATTAAGGACTCTTACTTTTGTAGTGAGTGGCTAGATTTTATTCCCGAAGCTTTAAAACAGAAGGAAAAATATTGATAGGGAGAATGCTAATATATATCACAGAAAAAATTCCTGAAAAGGAGTTCATGGAAATTGATCTCCAGACCAAGTTTTGCACAAATGAGAGGTGCTGTGAAAAATTATAATCCCTATTAATTAAACCTTTTGGTGTTAGAGAACAAATGGAGGCACATCTGAAAGCTGAAGGGATTTGTAATGTGACTCGGTCTTTTTGCTTCTAGGTCAGTGCTTCAGAGCTGGTATGGGCAAGTAGTGACTGAAAGCCATTTTTCTCTGACAGCTGTTTGCAGACCTCTGGGAAATGAGTTTGTATTATCTTGCTACCAGTGGTAGAGTGACTGATGCAGTATCAAGTAATCTATCCTCCCTACAGGGGGTAATTGATATTTTCCTGCATCGTAGCAAACAGAGAGACTGAAGCTAAAACAGGCAGAAAGCTAAATTATCATCCTGTCATTGTATCACCAGCATCAGCCACGTTATTATTTTCAGCCCGCAAAGTGCTAATGCCGTGTGCACCTTGCCACCATGGAGTCCAGGTATGGAACACTGGCATTATTAGCAGAATGCCCTGGTACCTCTGGGGCTGGCATTGCTTTCCTTATTGTAATGCTTACATGGAAGGGGAAGGGAAGTATAACTCTCTAACCACTTCCTAGGACCTGATATTACTTTGTGTCACGCATGTTGTCCATGATGGCACAGTTTCTCTTCATTTCTGTATACGAAACACAGGTAGAAAGCAGTAAAAATGACCTGGTGGTCAGCTTCCTCCTGCTCACTGCCTGA
>JANHGB010041378.1:27695-40395 GCA_026283785.1 Coracopsis vasa
CAGGTATATTTTAATTACATGTCCTAAAATCAAGACATCAGAAAAACATAGCAAAGGAAACACCCCCCAAAAACTCAAATTAGGCTGTTTTTTTCTAACAAAACCATGTGATTTTGGGCTGAAAAAGCACCCAGAAGTGGTAAAGTCACTTATTAACCTGAAATAGGCAGCTCATGCACCCATATGGGTGCAGCAGCAATGGGTGCGGGATGTATGAACCCCTCTGGTCCCCTTTTTTTACCCTTTGGAGATATTAATGTATAATATTGTAATATAATGTTATCATGTAATTGCAATAAGTAACATCATAATTATGTAAATAGTATAATTATATAAGTAATATGTAATTATTGAAGTGATAGATAATTATTTACAGTATTACAATGTATACAGTAATGTATACTATAATTAGGATTAAGATTTAAGGTTAAGGATTAAACCCCCTGTTACTGGCCAGGGCCACAGGGGCTTGTGAATGAAAAACCTCCAAATATTCAGATATTATGAGTCTGAAAGGTCTGGAAAGATGGGAATAAACCCACTGGTTTCCCAGGAAAACACAAAGGATTATTGGGAGCAGGTCTTAAGATGTTTTTCTAATGACAGGAATAATTTTCTCAAGGTGAAAGAGGTCATTCAGGAAAAAAAACCTTTACTTTGCATGTCTGCAAGGATTTTTGCAGTGTTCATGGGATGATGAAACAAAAAAAAACCCTTTGGAGTTTTCCCAGCCTCAATCTGAAGGTCAAAAAATGCTGGGAATAATTTGGACCTATTTCCCACCCAGAAAAGCAGGGAAAAATATGTTGGCTGGTCCCACATGTTGGTTGCCCAAACCTGGATGCTGATTTTTGGCTGTCAACCAAAAGTACCTCCCAGATATATTTTTATCTCTAAAAAACCCAATGAGCCCTTTTTTGCTGCATGCAAAATCGGAATATTCACTTATACAGCAGTTAATGAGGATTGTGGATATGGAATTAAGTACCAAAAGCAGGCAGGAATTCTGTTTTAGCCCTCCCAAAGCCATATCCTGTGCCTAAAATAATGATTTTTGTTAATTTTCAATAATTGCACCAAGGCAGAAGGCATCGGTCGATCAACCTGGAGGGAAATCACCAGGAAAATGCGATGGGAAATATAAAAAGAGCTGGGACAAGTCACCCCGCCGGGTTTTATGCTCTAGTGAGAGGTTTATCACCCATAAAAAGAGAGGAAAAAGGGAAAAAAAACAAGCATCCCCCTCCCTGCTTGATGCAGGAACATCTTAGCAGGGACTGGTCCAGCAGCAGCACTCCTCTGCTGCAGTTTTCCCCAGCTGAAGTACTTTCTTGACTTTATGCAACAAGCTGGCACTTCCCAATGGATTCTGGACAAGTCAAGAGGCTTTTTCTGTGGGAACCAATGCTTAAACCACCCCAGAACTGCAAACTGGATTTTTCCAAGTGGGAAAGGGCTGAATTTCTTTTCATTAAGTTTATTTTCTATGGGCTTTTGTAAGGGGGGAATGGATATATTGGAGCTGGGTAAAAATAAAGCCTGTTGTGATGTGCCCAAGGTGCCACCAGCTCGGGGGCAGAGCCCTGCTGAAGGTGGGAAATGAGGCCATTAGAGGAATTCATTTCTCTTTATTAGCCCATGTCGAATCCTTTTTATTAGTGGCTGCAAACGACCTCTCTCCTGCAGGAAAATGTCAGGGCTGGTTCAGCCCTTTTATTTTGAGGATTCCATGGGAAAACAAAAAAACAAAAACAAAAAGAAAAAGAAAAAAACACACAAAAAAGGAGTTTTTTTTTTTGAAAACCATCTTCATAGAATCACGGAATAGTTTGGGTAGGAAGGGACCTACAAAGGTCATCCAGTCCAGGCCCCAGAAAGCAAAAAGGAAAAGCAAATTTTTTTCAGCAAAAGCAGATTTTTTTACCCCAAAACTGTGCCATAGGGGTGATATTCCACCTCCGGAACACCCACGGTGGGGGAAATCCTCCTGGATATCTGTCTATTTTTCCTCACAAATTTCACAGCAAGGATGGGCTCCAACTCTTCATTTCCATGCCATGATCTCTGCCTGCAAAGCTCCATGGTGGCCTTTCCCTTTCCCTTTCCTTTTTCTTTCCTTTCCCTTCCCTTCCCTTCCCTTCCCTTCCTTTTCTTCTCTTCCTTTTCTTCCTTTCTCATAATTTATTTTCCTTTCCCTTCCTTCCTTTCTCTTTTCTTTTATTTCTTTTTCTTTCCTTTTTATTTCCTACTGAAAACCAAACCATCTTCCCCTCAGCCGCATGCCTCTTCCTTCTCCCTGCCAGCATTCCAAGACAGTCCTGGCAGTCCATAGCAGCACTGCCCCAGTACTGAAGCATGCAGGGTGATGCCAGCAACAGTCTTCATCCCCCTGTGATCAGTGCAACCCCTCAAAGCAAAGGGGCTAAACTTTGCTCTGTGGCTGCAATCACTCCCCTATTAAAACCCCATCCTTGGGGTAATTCCAAGTCTTTGTCCTAATTGGCTCTGGAAATGGCAGTGGGCACCTGCCACTGAGCCGCCAGTTCCTAAGTCCCAATAATTCCTCCCGCCGCCTGGAATTTGCCTTTCATATCCCTCGGCTGAGCCCCGGCAGGGATGCCCAAAGTATGAAATTATTTCCTCCCCTCCCGTTCTCTGCTCCAGCCTCGGCGAACCTGGCATTAAACCGGGATCAGGACAGATTAAACTATAATATGCTGTGGTATTAGCGGCTGCAAATGAAGACTTAGCCAAGGGGTTTAACCCCTTCGCCTGACTCAGGCTCAGAAAAGACCAGTGGAAAGTGATTCAGAATCACGTTTTGGAGCATCTTTGGGAGATAAAATGGTGGAGAAATTCCCATTGCTCTGGGATAACTGGGGAAGAACATCCCTGGAGAAGCATTTTGTATTTCTGCCCTGAGAGATCTCCCCTACATAAATACTAATTTTATTTATTTTATTCTATTTATTTTATTTTATTTTATTTTACTTTATTTTACTATAATTTTGCACAGCTGGAGGGGCTTATTGAGGGTTGCACTAACTCATGGTCTTCATCCCCTTTTCTTCCATGTGCTTTGGTGTTGTCTGTTTATTTGCATTTTATAGAATTATAGAATCATGGCATGGTTTGCGTTGGATGGGATCTAAAAGCTCATCCAGTTACAACCAGGACAGCAGTTGGCTTCAAGATAACCATCCCAAAGCCAAACCATTTTGCCCATGACAAACCATTTTGGAAATGCCAGCTTTGATGCAATGAAGGAAAGCACCAAGATGTAAGAGGGGTCATTGCCTGGTGGAGAAGATGGTGAATTTTGCAATATTTAAGCTTTGTATTGTTGTTGGAAAAGGTCAAGAGGGAGAAATTCCTGCATTGGCTTGGAGTGAGGTTTGAACCAGCAGGCTCTTGCAGGAGGGTATGGATAGGTGGTGTGGGGTAAAAATGGACATGGGACCTAACCCAGTTTGCATTATGGGGCTCTTCTTTGTCCTCTGCAGGCATCCACTGTTCCCGCTGCTGACTCTGCTCTTTGAGAAGTGTGAGCAGGCGACGCAGGGCTCCGAGTGCATCACCTCGGCCAGCTTCGACGTCGACATCGAGAACTTCGTCCACCAGCAGGAGCAGGAGCACAAACCCTTCTTCAGTGATGATCCTGAGCTGGACAACCTGGTAGAGGCAGCTGGGGCTTGGCAGATGGTTTTTGGGGGTCAGGGAGAAGGTAGGGGTGAAGATGAAGATCTACCACCATGGGCAGTGTCTTTGGGCTCTATTTGCAGTGTTGGTGATCTTGTACTGTTCTCTATAGACCATGCGAGACCTTCTCCAGGACCTTCTCTGAGAACTTTTCCATAAGATCCCCTATGAGAACAAACTCCTGCCCTGTGGCTAGTTTTCCCACACAAATACCATGTGCTCAGTGTGTTTTCTGGAGACAGCCAAGATAGATGGCTGGTTTGTGTCTCAAAATCTGCAATCTCTGCATCATGTTCTTGTCTGGACCATCTTGCTTCAAGTCTAATGGACAGCTCTTGTCCTACAAACAAAGCAAAAGAAGAGCTTTATCCAAAAAGAGTGATGCATATCAATGGTTTGAGACACTTTGGACTGGTTTTGGTGGCTTCCCTGTCATAGCAACACAAATTTCATGCTGTACCCATTGCTGCTGGAAAATGCCTCAGAAGATTCTGCTTGGAATGAGCTTTTCTCATGTGTGGACCTCAGGAATAGGGATTTCCACCCCAGAAAAGGAGCAAAATCAGGCAATTCCCACACAGCTTTTTCTACATATTGCAGATATCAAGGGTGTGATGATGTCCAATGTCATGAAGGGATAAAGAACGAGCAATACTCATCCAAGTGCAAAACCTACCTGCCTCTTTCCTAAAAAGACCAAGAGATGGCTTCAAGATGGATTTAAATCCCTCATGGTTTGTGCCCGACTTCAGTTACAGGAGAGAGTTTTGTGACATCCCTAAATCAAGAGCCTGTGGAATGCCCTCCAAAAGAATTCCAAGCCATGCAAAGCCCACTTTGTACGTTACTAAACCCATTTCGCAATGTCTTACAGCCAAGAAAAAGAAATGGCTCTGGGACAAGCAACCAAAAAAAGAGAATTTTTGAATTATTTCACTTTGGCACTGAACATGCATCAAATGTTAAGGAGCACAAAAAAGCCCCTTTAAATTACATCAAAATGGGTAGAACGATCTAGGAAGAGGAGAGAGATGGAGCCAGCTGAAGCAGAAAAAGCCCCAGATCCACATATTTTTGTGAGAAAAGTCTGTTACTACACCATAACATCTCCAGCAAATGGTCAGTGCAGGAGATGTGGCCACAGAGGTTATTTTCACTGGAGTTTTTTGGTGGTTTCTTAAAAAGACCCCCCACCAGTTATGTTTTTTTGGCATATTTTGGAGCAACTCATGCTGCCGAGGGGAAATTTGGCCATTGGCAGTTGCACTGATCCCATGTGTGACTGTGCAGCACTGGATATATTCATATTCATATATATTCCCTATTTCTAGGACATGTTTGTATGTATATATACTATTCAATGCCCAGAATGTCTCCAGAAGCTTGGTGTGATTGGCCTCCAGCAAGACAGAGAAGACGGTTAATGTGATGCTGAAGAAGGACCGTTCCTATTGGTGTGAAGCGCTAACTGGAGGGAATTTTGGGTGAAATACTCAAGACTCAACATTTCAATGGCAATTTTTCAGCTGACAATTTTTCCCTATTTGCATTGTTTTTGCAATTTTTTGGTTATTTTTGGGGTGTTTTTTCCTTTTAATGCCACTGATTCCCCGGAAATCAGCGATGGCAAAGCAGGGATGAAAAGGCCAGCGGCATTAAGCTATCATTAGAATAAGAGTCATGTATTCCTCACCGCCGAGATGCACATAATTAGAAATTAGAAAAAGGTCAGATCTCACCATTATCAACTCAATCAGCTGCCGAGTGCCACACAGTCAATTAATTCAGCATCTGTATTTTTTACAACCCCGCGCACGTACGCCGTCGGACTGTAACTCTTTATCCGGACAGATATACGACGCAGCGGAGCAGGGACATAAAATGAGACCCTAAGCAAATGAGCTGAGATAATTGAGAGATTTATTTTTTATACATATATGTGTCAGGTCTTCTTGCCTTTGCCCTTGAATATTGACTTTCATGGCCATTGAGCCCTGGGAGGATGCGGAGACTTGGGCCATGACGCCTCCACCTTGTGCTTTGCCGGCACCAACTGCAGAGGAGATAAAAAAAAGCAAGGAAAAGACCCCCAAAAAGAGGATTTTTCCAACTACAACTCATCATCCCTGATGTTCCCTCACTAAAATTTCACTTTCTCCGTCATGGAGCCACCACCCAAGTTTGGCACTGGATTTTTCGGGATGTTTCCCACCCGTGGTGACTCGCAGTTTGTAAAGATGACCACTAAAATTTGCAAGTTAAAAACACCCTTTGAAATGCAAAGACGCTTTGTTCCATAAAACCGCATTTATTGCCCCGGAGTGAATAGCTGAAATTTTATATATTATGCAAGATTTCAAACAGCGGCTGTAAAACTTAAGGTTTCAGCTCAGCAAGAGGAATGTTTTATGTGTAAATTTTTTAACGTTTATGGGGTACGTTTTAATGAGGCCCAGGCTTTGCACCAGCAACAGCTTACGGTGGAGTTGCAGCCCCATAATCTTGTTAGAAGAAGTGGCCTCCAGAGAATAACCAAATGCTTTTCAACATCCTTGGATGTCGGGCTTTTTTGGGGTATGGGGAACAATTCCCATGAAGGCAATGATAAATTTTGTGAATTTTTGGGATATCAGAGGTGGAATTGATGGGAAGGGAAAAAGGAATGAAGGATGGGCTCTGGCATGGGGTTTTGGCACGAATATTGATTTTTTGGCTGGTTTTTTTGGTGTGTTTAAAAATAAAATATTTAATTCTGCCATGGGATCGGTTCCAGCTTAGATTTTGGGTGAGAATATTGATTTGGTGTTTGGTTTTTTCCCCCTGTTTTTCAAGGTAAAAAGTGATTTTAACTTTGCCATTGTGTGCCCTTGTGTAGATGGTGAAGGCCATTCAGGTCCTGCGCATCCACCTCCTGGAGCTGGAGAAGGTCAACGAGTTGTGCAAGGACTTCTGCAACCGCTACATCACCTGCCTCAAAACCAAGATGCACAGTGACAACCTACTCAGGAACGACCTGGGGGGGCCCTACTCCCCCAACCCCTCCTCCCTCAGCCTCCACCCCCAGGTAACACCTTAAATATCGCCTGTAATCATCATCACTGCACGTTGGCCAATGGGCGAGTTGGGTCAATGAGATTTGAGGGTTGCTCTACAACTCTTGTAGCCTCCTGGAAATCCATTAAAACCCATCCCCATTTGACACAAACAATGGAAAAAAGCCCCATGTCTTGCTCATATCATACAATAAATGATGCTGTGGAGATCTTTGTGTCATTGCAAAAGAAAGAGATGAGGACTTTTCCTAACCTTATGTTGCAGCAATGAAGTGTGTGTGGAGGGAGGAATTGCAGAAGCCATGCAAGCACGCAGGAAAAGGGACCATAAATTTGCATTTTTCATGAAAAATTACTATTTGTTGGTAGGAGGGACAGAAACACCATGATTTTCCCCACTACTTTCCCTTCCCCCATCCTCGACAAGAAATTTCAAGGCACCTCAGCAGATTTTTGGGTCTCTTTTTGGCTTTGCTGCTCCTTATTTTGCCTCGGCACATCTTGCAGTTTTCCCACAGCATGGTCAGTTTTCCCACCTTGACTGCTTTTTGGGCATAATTTGGGTTTTAGCTGGGAGAAGGAAATATTTGGTGCCCCAAGCACAGTGGGAGAGTACAAGCAGATGCCTAGGAATTGCAGAAACATCAGCTGAAATGTCCAAATCAAGCTGCACTGTGGTGTTTTTTTTGTCAAAATAAGGAATTGTTATTTAATATTTGGTAAAAAACCCTGTTCCCCGTAGGTTGGGGTTTTCATGTGCATTCGCAGTGCAGGGAATAAATGTTGGGTCGTTGCATCCCAAAAAACTTCCCTGATGCAATATTGTGTATCCCTTGTGGATTTCTCTCAGACCCTCAGTTTTTTGAAGGAGGGAATGAAATCTGGGGTTGCACAATCCCACCAGAGATAACTGCAGCAACAGAAAATAACCCAGGCAGCTCTTGAGGTTCTCCCCAAAGAATGAGGTGGTGATGCTGGCTTTTTAGGGCTTTTCTGTGTGTTTTTAGGGTGGTGGAAATGAAAAAACAGAACTCGTTTTTAACAGCAGGGCTCCAAGTACTGCAGTTTGAAGCTTCCAATATGACGTTTGCAGCCCAGAACGGGAAAGGAGAAGCCCTCCAAAAAGTTTTATTTCTTATTTGGGTTTCCTGAAAGCACCAAACCACTTAATCATTGATCTGCTCCCTCCCCCCGCCCCATCCTGTCTGTATTTTCTAATAATCTCTAGAAATGGACTTATTATCCCTTTGCCGCTTTATGGGAGCATTCCTTATGATCAAAATTAGCAAGACACTTGCATAAAAGAGAACAATAATTGCTCAACGAGCATCTCGCTTGTAATTTATTAGTTTCTATTATTGTGCATTGCCATGGCAACGGCTCGCATCCCGGGTGATGAGAGAGATGTTAGATAGGAGCCGACGAAGCTCCCGGTCCCAGCAAATGGAGATGCACGGTTTTTATCAGTAATTTTCATGGAAATAATAAGTGAGGGAGTTAATGAGATGGAAAAGCCGTCCTGTGGCTATTGTGATTCCCCCCCCCACCCCCCTCCCTCTTTTTTCTTTCTAATTTTTAAAGTGTTGATCTAATTAGAATGCATCGGTCAGGAAAAGTAATGAGGATTTAGTGCCTCACAAAGAGGTGGGGATCCTATCAGAAAATTAGCACAAGTCTTTGGAAAATAAGAAGGCCCACAGAGAGGTACCAAGAGCCTCTGATTCCTACAAACCCAGGGCTGCCGAATATTTCCCTTCTGGGCAAGTCTTGAAAGTTGGAGAAATTCAAGTGAGGATTTGGAAGCAGTTGTTAAATAAATGGGAATGCACCCAGGAAAGACCCAACTGGAGAGGAAACGCTCACTCAGTGATGACGGGATTTTCAGCAGGCAACTGGAGCTGAAATACTTTCATAGAGCAGAAGTAGCCACCATCTCATCTGCTCATTGGATGAGGACATAAGAAGGACATGGAGTTGTTGGAGCAAGTCCAGAAGAGGCCATGAGGATGATGAGGGGCTGGAGCACCTCCTGTATGAAGATAGGCTGAGAAAATAGGGGCTGTTCAGCTGCACTAACCAATGACAAGTGCCTGAGTGCTTCAGCTCATTGAGTATCCTTGAGTTTGCATGGATAAGGATAAAAACCAAAAAGCTGGAAATACTCAATAACCATCAGTTGAGTTTTAAGGGCTGGTAAAGCTCCAGACAGCTGAAGAATCATGGTACCAGTGGTTAAAAAATGGCAAGTGAGATGATTTTGCTAATGATTGTCCCATTCAGCTCATGCTGAGGGCAGGTAAAACAGTGAATGGGCCACTAATTTAGAGATTTAAAGAAAAATAAATCTGAAAAATGTAAATATAATTCGTATCAATGACTGAGGTCTCTCAGGAAAAAGGTTTTCTCAGGGCATCCATCCTTTTGCAAGCAGATCCACCAGGTTGGTCATGGAAGCGAAACATTTCAATTTTTTGCAGTGTTTTACCAATGGATACCCTCCTTTAAAAATACTGGATGCAAAATAGCAAGGATGTCAGCTAAAACTGGGAAAACAACGTCTGGAGCTGTCAAAATGTCATCGCGGGAGGATCGCGGTTGGATTTCCCTGGTGTATCCCAAAAGGATGGTCCTTGGCTTGGTGGTATTCGTGCTTTCTAAGATGGAAAATGCAAGAATTTCTGGAAATGCAAGAAAGCCTGGTGGGGTTGGAAGGATGAGGGAGCACCCAAATGGGTGTTTCAACTGTTGCTGAAATCTTCTCCTGTTGCCAAGTCTAGAGATGACTCTTGGTGTTGGCCAAGTTTGGGTGAAACGTTAGGGTTTTTCCTCTGTGATTGATCCTTCCCTGAACCTTCGCTACCTTATAGACAATTTTCTGTCCTATTTTATCCATTGATTTTGGCCTTTGGTTTGTTTTGTGGAGGAGTTTCAGACTGTCTGGGCTGAGCCCAGGACACTGGCCTGCAGGTCCACCAAGCAGTTCTCCTTCTTCCATTTCTCTTGGTTGTTTTTCACTGGGCTTCATGCCTCCACCTTGAGTCCTCATCAGATCAAACCCTTTTTAACCCCCTCCCTTCCTTTAATGAATATTTTTTGAGCTTTTCAGACAGGGATGGGAGAGTGGAGGTGCCTGTTGCATGAAGGGGGGAAAAAAGCCAATTTTAACCCAAAGCTTAAAGTAAATCAGTTTGACTTTCCTTCAACATCAAAGTGGTCTTCACTGCTCTCCAGTTGACTTCACCTCCAAGAAAAATGAACTCTTCATAGCCAATCAAATTGGGAACCAGAGCACTGCCAGGGATGTTTAAATTGGGTTAAATCTTGGATTTTTCAGCTCTTGTTTCAAGTGAGAATTGCAGCAGATTGGCAGTGGTTTAATGGTCATATTCAGGACAGCATTTCTTCTCAAATTCCTTCTCCATCTTTTTCTCCATTAAAGTGACTTTTAGTTGGGAGAAATAGAGCTGTGGAAGGTCAGTGCTGAGACGTGGATCTGCAGAGACACCTAGAGATGCTTTTTTTATACTCAAGTTTCAACTTCTTACGAATCCTAAAATATCAAATACTTTCCACTGCAGCAAAATCACAAGTTAATATCATTTGGCTGGCATTTGCTATCCAGGCAATTAGTACGCAAAATATAGTTTTTAAATCTTCTTGGAGATATCTATATTTATTTTAAGACAGAGCCTCCACTTCCATTTGATACCCTTGGTTTCACATTGGCATTGCAGTTACACCATGAATTCCTTTTTTGGACATGACCAAGCTAGTGTTTTGGGACAGTTTTCCTCTACAACACCAAAAAAACCCCCAATTTTTGTCATACAATGCTGTTAGGAATGGCTTTGACCCCTGTGTCTGGAAAGAGCAGGTTCTTGTTCCCATTTCTTGATATCCCACATTATTTCTTCCCACTGCACTTAGAATCATGAAATCAACCAGGCTGGAAAAGACCTTTAAGATCAAGTCCAACCCTTACCCCAGCACTGCCAAGGCCACCACTAAACCATGTCACTAGTGGCCTTGTCTACGCAGTTTGTGAACACTTACAGGGACAGTGATCCCATCACTTCCCTTGGCAGCCTGTTCCAATGCCTGAGCACCCTTTGGGGAAGGAATTGTACCTAATCTCCAGTCTAAAATGTTCTGGATACCCTTCATTTGGAGGAATCATGGAAAAACACAGCAGGAGAAGAAAGCCAAACCAAAACCAATTTTTCCCCATAAAGGTTAGAGATGGGGAAGGGATATTAAAAAAAAAAGCATAAGTATTTTATGGTTTTTGCATTTTTAAAATTAATTTAGTGATGAAAAGGAACGTGTGGGACGCAAAGCTGAAATTCACAGCAATTGCAGCAAAATTTCCACATAAGTAACATTGGGATCATCAATGGAGAGGACAAAAATACCATGTGGCAGAGGTGTCAGATGCAATGGTTTGGGCTTGACATCAAGGGAGGGGAAAACACAGGAAGGGGTTTTAATGGCAAAAGTCTTGAATATGAAGAAATGTTTCAAAATGAAGGGAAATTGGATGAAAAAGTGGAAAAAAACCCTTTTACTGGCATTTTACTCAACAGTTGAGGGCCACCTGGACACCAGGGAGGTGAAGCAGAATGGGAATATGGGTAGAAAAAGGAGGAAGGTATTTTTATAGTAAGAAATGAGTGCAGTTTTCACTCCAGCGGGGTGAATTAGAGATAAATGGTTATTTGGGGCTTATTTTGAAATGATAGTTTCATAAATCTTATTTGCTAATTCCTGCCCATCTGGGAGGTTGTGGTGCATCACCCAGTTTTCTCCCCATACTCAACTGCAGCACCCTCCCCAAAATGTTGCGTTCAATACTCAAATAACCATTCCAATTGCTGCTTAAATGCAAGAGCTGCTCCAGAGCTGGGGCTGACAATGAGGTTACAGCTTTTGGCTTAAAAAATGCCCTTTTTTTGCAAAAAGTTAGTGTAAAGCTGCAAGGAATGATATTGAATGGGGTTATGTTGTTATTAATGTCATTATTGTACTATTATTCAGGCAAGGTGAAACAGTGGTGCTTGCCCTGGCTTTTAGGCAATGCTGCATCAGACAGTTCAGTGAAAACATCCCAAAACTATATAGAAAGAAGACTGAAGAAATTCCTTCTTGTCTCTCATGCTCCTTTTTCCTAATGGGAATGCATAAAGAAGACAAGTTTGGGGAAGTCACTTTGCTAAGCGTAAATCCTCATTTTTCATCTTCTTTTGCAGTTGCAACAAAGTGAAGAGCTCCTTTTCCTGCCATTTTGCCTGTTGAAGTACTCAAAAGCAACAGGATGAATTTACTGGAAGGGGGGTGTGTGTGTGGATATTAACCCTCTGCGTGGCTCTGTGTGTTAAAATCCATGTCTTTAATGGTTTTTCCCTCAGGAGATGTTGCAGAGCTCGCCCGCAGCGCTGCCGCCCGCATCCAACCCTCCACCAGGCATCGTGGTGCCAGCAGCCACACTCCCACCGGGCAACTTGGCCATGAGCACTGGCAGCAGCTCACCGGCTGTGCCAGGTAGGGACCACACAGGAGTCTGATGGGGGCAAAGGGGAGAAGTTTGGGGGTTTTGGGACCCCCACAAGCCTTTTTATCCCTAGGTGGAGCCTTGTACCAGCCTGTGACAATGGTGACGTCACAGGGCCAGGTCCTTGCCCAAGCCATCGCCCCTGGTGCCCTGCAGCTCCCCAATGCCCAGGTAAGACCTTCCCACCTCACATTCCCACTTTACACGGCAACTGGCACGGCTGTAGCAAGTGTAAAACCCGTTTCTCAAGGAATTAAACTCGTGGGAGTATCCTCAATTTTTAATTAGCAGGAAACATTGATTAAACCCAGGTACCCTGGGGGTACCTGAGGAACTAGAGCAAAGACCTAACAAATTATAGCAATGTTTATATTTCTATGTTATATCATAAATTATATTC
>JANHGB010041380.1:0-11509 GCA_026283785.1 Coracopsis vasa
CTACCCCTGTCCATCAGTTCCATAGCCCCATCATAGAAGGCCACCAAATTGGTCAGGCAGGATTTCCCCTTAGTGAAACCATGCTGGCTGTCACCAAGCACCTTGTTGTTTTTCATGTGCCTTAACATGCCTTCAAGGAGAATCTGCTCCAAGATTTTGTCATCTCCCATTGATGAGCAATGAAACATTTTTAAATATAACTGCACATTGATGGTATAAAAATAGTTTCAGCAAGAAATATTACCATCACATCACTAATTGAGACACAAACATAGCAGCATCCTGTTAGCTTATTCATACATTGCATGAACAGAAAGATAATGCTGATCTAGATACTTAGCATTTGATCTGCATCTCTTTGGTTATTTAGTCTCAATACAACTACTGTGACACACTTCTAAAGCCTCTAATATATCATAAGAATGGCAAAGCTCCTTCATTTACATAATTAAGGCAATTAAAGACATTATAATTGAATGCAACACCATTTTAATGGTCTGGACTATATTTATCTTCCCGTTTTATAATCCTTAAAAGCTGGTTGGCAGAGAGCAAAAGAAGATAATGAACATATCCTAAAAAAAAGCATGCTCTCATGACTATCTAAAATAGTTTAATAGAGTTTGTTTTGTTACACAGACTAAACTTTCCTAACAATGTGGATGTGCTGGGGACTCTAGGACTGAAATTGATTGTGAATTGTTTAATGACCTAGGTTAAAATTAATGATTATCAAACATAAAATTAAACAGCATTAATTATCTTCTTGCATCATAATGGCCTACCCAACTCCTTCTTTAAAATTGCAGCAGTATGCACGAAACCACAGGATGATACACTGAAGTTAACATTTTTGCTTCTAATGGCACATTTACTACAAGTTTTCTGTTGTGTTTTTTTTTTTAATTTATTCCCCCTACTAAAAAACAAGAGGAACAAAAATAAAGAAATCAACCAGGCTAGTAAAAATTTCCATTATAAATCAATTCAAAGCAATCTCCTACAGAGAAGTCTTTTGTGAAAACTATAGTAATACTTCGTAGTAGTAAGAAAATAACTCTGACTAATTACTCATCTTTTAGTATATACTAAGTCTTTATCTAAGTAGAACCAGTGTCTAAATGGCCCTGAGTGTCTGAACAGTCCCACAGAAATTAAGAAAAAAATAAAAAAAAAAGAGTTTCTGGTGCTCATCCCATGTGCAAGATCACTCTCACGTACTGCTTTGTAGTGAACCAGCTAGTGTTGCCTGAGATGAAATCTGGGAAGTTCACCCTGAAATTGCTCCCTGCGCACTTGATGGATAAGGCCACCAAGGAAAGCCAATCCTCAAACACGCACACCCGTTTTCAAAGCCATAATTGGCACAGGACATACATGCCCTTGATGTTCTGTGATAAAAACACTCATACAGTGAGCAGAGATGCAGTACTCACATTATTTTAGACACTCGGAAATTATAAGCTGTATTATTCAAATATTTTTAATACAAGGCCAGATCGGATGCTTAAATGCTCATTTGCTGGTAAAAGAGGAAACATAACAAGCAACTTCTAAAAGTGCAGTCCACCAGAGCAGGCTAGAACTGCTTTCCACAGCCTTGACACCCGAGGAATTTTTCACCGAAATGAAAACTTGGGAACATGATATACCTGTACTCGACAAAGCCGTGTAGATTTGAGTATCCAACGCTGCCAAAAGCAGCCAAAGAAAGTGGAAGGACTTGGAAACAACAAAGCAGCCTAGAGGAAAAGCAAACTGATTCTGGAGAATACTGCTGTTGGAAAGACACTTGGAATTGTGAGCAAAGAATTACATACCCATTTCGAATGGTCATGTAATATTCCAGCTTTTCCCTTAGCATTACAGCTTTCTGTAATATTGACAACAAGCACTTAGCTAACAGTCCTTTCTAAGCATTTCACTTAATCCTGGCAACAGTAAAACGTTCTTTTTCACAGCATTCTTGAATATGTTCGGCAGCATTACAGGGGTTATTTTTCATAAACACAGCATAAAGTTTCTACCATTCTAATTTTTTTTTTTATATAAACTGTACTATTATGGAATGGACAGTCTACTCTTAAGCCTTCATTTCTTACTTGTAAGTCAAGTTACTAGAACACCTCTGCCTCATTGTTCTACTTGCATTTGTGGTATCGCTTCTTTTCTGCAATGTATTTCTATCCTTTGTTCCCAAATATTTTAACCCTTTAAGAACATAAAGCAAACAAAAAATTCTTTTTAGCCAAGGTCATCTATTAATATCTAAACAGTCCTAGTTACCTTTTTTGAAATCTAAAGGTATTTAAAACAAAGTGAATACACCCTGCTCCATGCAAGAGTAGCTTGAAATCCCAGGAGAAACACAGCATTTGAAGCAAAAATTGTGAATGGAGTTACCTCTACAGCCCACCGCTATGTTACAAAGCTCTATCTCCATTTCCCATCCTTTAAACACAGTTACAGGCCCTTTGTCTTTCTCACACATTTTACTGCTTAGTCTCAGCCACGTGACTGAACTGTGGGGTCTTCAAAGTTTACCATCTGCCAAATTCAGGTGTGCTTTTCCACAACACACATGGACGAGACCTGTCAAGCTGCCTACACCCCTCACTTCCAACATTTCCCTGGGTTCCAGGGGAAGGAAGCCTGGGTACCTGGTGTGGTCTGAGTAAGCCCCAGGCTAGATGACAAACGGATCAGGGGACATGCTGTCAGATATACCTTCTCATTCCAAACACATTCTCTGTCATTCTATGCTACATTAGATTACTACTAATTATGACGGAGAAGCCTCTTTTTAGAAAGTCTTAACATGGAGTTTGATTAACGAAAGAAGATACTGCTGATAATTTTCCTTGGCTCAGCATCACTCAAGCAAAAAAAAAAAAAGAAAAAAAAAAAGTCCTGTTCAAGAATCTAAAGAAGATTCATGCAGAAAATTTATCTTAACACTGAAGGAACAAACAATAAAATTGGCTCCATTAAGTTTCTGTTATTACACAGAGTAATGAATATTAAATAAAAGTCTTTTACAAATCCAATAATACAATATTTTTGTGCTAGCGAATTCCCTATCATATTAGATAGAAATAATTTACAGATACAAATGAATTCTTCATAAGATTATTCATCTATCTTAGAAATAAACTAATATTTATAAAATATAAAGATACTAAAGCAACAAAATCTGATTAAACCATAGTACTTTCTATTAAAGATCAAGTAAAAAATGGTCTATAATTCACCTTATATACAAGAGAGGAAAAAAAGACACTCTCAATAAATTACCCTGACTGAATTTCAAAGCATAAAAATCTACAGTGCATCAACTTTCACTTTACCTTCAAAGAGCTTCTATTTATATATAACATATACTTACAGCTCAACATTATTGAAAAAGTATATAATGAATAAAGCAAAGTGAAAACCAGTATTTTAACTTGCATGCCTGGACAGATATAGGTCTAAGATGATCAGCTTTGAGATTTAAAAGTGAATAGTATGTATTACAGTATAAAAAACAATAACAGCAAATGGACATTTACTGCTATGTCAATACCCTCTAAAGAACTAAAATGGATATATAATAATACATTTTAGTTTTGTAGCATCTTTAAAATCACAGAAGGTTTCAGAAACATTAGTAGAGTAAGAAAGCTTGCCTATAAATAACGTATTTTCCTCTAACAAGAAACTGAGTCACGGTGTTAGAGCTTATTTACACTTAAATCAATGGCAAGATTCACATTGCTGCCAGGAGTAAAGGCAAGAGCAGAAACACTAGCCCAGATCTGACTTCTGTGGTCAGCCCACCGTGACGTCAATCTCAAACCGTATGCACCAAAACCAGATCACATAAATTCTTGGCTTTGAGTACTGAACTGATAGCTGTGCACTTGTATTTCAGAATTCATCTACAGACTATTTTGAGAAAAATCAGCAAAATTTTCTAATGAAAATTAAGCAACTAAAAAAGTATAGATGTTTCCATTTATTGTTGCATTCTATAGAATTGTACCAGCAATTATATAACAAAATATTTTACTGAATCATAAATATATGGGTAAGAAAAACAGTAGACTAAAAAGATGAGAATCACCTAAGGCAAATACAACTCACATGTATAAAATGTTGCCAAATGTTGTCTGTACTCCCAAGCTATTGAGACCACCTCCTTGCCATTTACTGTACATATTCTTCAGAGAAAGTTAACAACTGAGAGTAGTTTCTTCATGATGAAAACCAGCACGCTTCTCTTTGTACTTCTTTTTATAGGCAAGTCAACTTGTTTTCCCCAGAAGCATGGCAGCATAAAATTAGCAGCTATAATTAGATCTTTTAGGTAATATTTTAAATCATACTAACATAAGTATTTAAAAATAACCCTGAACAGCACTATAACATAACAATAATTATATGTAGCCTCTTTTTGTCTTATTAGAGGTTTGAATGTTAAATTTTACCCTTGACCACATGGCAAGAACTTCTTCATCTTGTAGATGGGAAATTTGTTCACTGTCTCATATAAATGGCTTCTCCTGGCTACCCCATAACTAATTACTGACAATAACAGGCCTAATAATTGGTCTACTGTATGTTGGATGCTTGGATTCTGATTTTATTTTACTGATGTCCTGGAGTTAATCTTGCAGAAGAGAAAAAGGGAATTACAAAATAGTACCATCTGTCCTTGAAAGGTAATAATACAAAGTAGAGATTAAGGAGTTATAACAAATGTTATTTTTGGCCCTAAATCTCTTTATTTGTGAGATCTAGAAACCATTCAGTGTTCCCTTTGAACACAAACAAAACAAAAGCTCTTTTTTGGCATCTATACCTGTGCTGTATGAAGAGTGGCTGAGGTCATGTATTGAGAAGATGCTGCTATGTAAACAAAATAAGAGGATTTGGGACAGTGCTGTTTTGCTATTTGTTTAAAAAGAGTGCCTATATTTGTTTTTCAAGCACTGATGCACACAACATGAAACAGAATCCACAGTCTCTTTAATCCTGTTACTTATCCTCACCTCTCCATAGCAATTAACAATTCGGCAGTATTCAGTATAAAATAGGATGCAGCTGAGAGAGCAGCTATATTCTATGATTAAAGTCTTTCAGATATGCTAACTGAAAATACTTTCAGCATGCAAAGTTGTCTTTTAACTTCTTTCTGCCAAAGGCTTAGACTCAAAGAGTAGCAGCTTCTTATGTTACCTCTATAGTACTCCACAGACAATCAGAAAAAGAGAATTCCTTTTTTTTTTTTGGTTCATTAATATAAGTCTACCTCTGTTATTTTAGTGAAAATATCTCAAGTGAGCTCTTACCACAGGATTTATTAAAAATTAACTCAAAAATTGTTGAGAGCAAATTATATTCTAGTAGTTAATGAAAATGGATATTACTTATTTTACCCACAATGTTATAGCCTTTTTCATCTAGCCTGCAAGAACTTCAACTGATTCTGAGCTTTTGGGTATGACTGCATGTCCCAGATGTATCTTTACTCTGTGTCAGGGCAGAATTGTTTCCATGAAAAAGATATACAAAGACACAATACAGGAGGATGCTGCAGCACACATCAGTCAAATATTTGAAACAGACTGTTTGAGAGACCAGGATCTTGGCTACGTCACGGCACACATTTATCACAGTGTTAGTTTAGCTCGTCAGGGGCATAAAACATAGGGACTCTCTCAAGAGTTTTGGATTTAAGGAAAATTAAACTTTCCCAATGTATGTACTCTAGAGTAAAGCAAACTCATGACAACTGACAATGGATGCTTTTCTTACATACCATTGAAAAGTCTTTGACCATAGTGTTGTTAGCCATATACCCACTGCTGCCCTGGCATTCCAAACATGTTTAGGGAGCATATTGTGACAATGAAGAAGCACACCCCAGGTATTGGTCCAGGCAAGAAAAAAAAACAACCAAAACCATCCATCAACACCACCTCGTGTCCTGAAGGTTTTAACTGTTACTACTCTCTTATACATTTTTTGGTTTTGACTTACTCAATAGGCCTTTATATAACCTATACACTAAATAAAGGAGAAACAGAAGAAAATGTCCACAATAATGCAATAAATGCAGCAACAGTTAAAGCAGTGTGAATAATTTCTTCCTGTCTCAGTTTCTGAATGGATTTTAAACAATTTTATTCCTGAAATTGATAAATTCCTTTCTCTGCATCATTCTGCAGCTTTTGAGATGTTAAATGCTACAGCTGATCACAGAGAAGGCTGTTCGCTGGGACCTTCCTTTTTATTTCCTGTAAGGTGAGTATAAAATTCCTCAGTCCACAAACCTTTATTGTCCTAAGAAATATTTACCCATCTAAGATCATTAATCTGATATACCTCAGCTAGTAGTAAGTACAATGCTAGTAAAAAAGAAATACAAGTAAATATTAAGACTGGAAACAAGGTAAATTTCATACAGAAAGAGATTACAGATGAATCCAAATCTTGGCTCATGACAGTCCTATCCTGACTTCTCAACCAGTATCCCATATAAGTCAGAACTGCTTTTTCAGTCAGCTGGAAAATGCAAGGGATTATACATATATAAGCCTCATATATATTATATTAAATGATATTTAAGAAGTAAACACAGGTAACATTTTATGTCCGTATTTCTCATTCCCTAGATTACCTTATTTCTTCATGTAGAAAAAAGACAACATGGTTCTTGACCTATACCATGAGAATTAAATAACAGCACAAAATTACTTTTACTTGTCCATATTTTTTTTTTCTTGTAATGTCTTGAACTAATATTTTTTTGCTATTAAAAACTCCGAGGATTTTGCTGTTGGCATTCATTCCTCCTTCTAAAATAACAAACCCTCTTAATAAACCTGGCCTTCTAGACCATGCAAGATATAAACTAAGAAGCAAATGCACTTTGCAAACTAAACCAAGGAACATTGTAATGCTTGCCAGGCTTAAACATGAAAGCATACAAACAGGTAAAGACATTTCATCCATTTAATGCAAAAATAAATTGCTTGGCAATTATGTAATATACTGATTTTCCCTGTTTTTCTTATCTTTTTCCTAACTACAGCTTGGGCCATGAACATCATAAATCAAATTGTGACTTTATTTGGTGAGGCACGTACTCAAGCGTTCACATCTAGCAAGCTCTTAATTAAGCTTACTGGTATACAATTTTCTCTCTAGTAGAGCCTAAAGGATATTCAGAATTATTTTTCCATGTTTATATAACAAGCTACTTATTAAACATCTGTAGAAATTAACAGAAGACTACAGTTAGTAGGAGAGGTCAATATGGTGTAAGACTATACAGAGGGTCAGACATATTTTCAGAGTAATTTCATTATAATTCGAATGGCCAAAGTCACTGAACTAAGTTGAACTCCGAAGTAGAAAGGTTTGTGTAACCTTTATAATAGGTTTGAGAGGCTTTTTTTTCCCCTTTTCATTCATGCTGTAAGAGAAGAAAAATCAAACTTTCTATTATATATCTAGAGGCTCTTGTTAAAAACATTTCTGAGGATAGCTTTATTCACTAAAGGTTTTTATCACATCTTTTTAATCATATCACATATAATGCAAGGAATGAAGCAACATCTGCTATCTATGAATGAGGACCATTTCAATATATACTCAAAAAATATAAATTGTAACAGATTTCAAGCCAGTATGTCATGTTCAGTAAATGGATTGTCAAAACTTATTTCAGAATATGAGTACACTGCTATAAAGAAATACATTTTGTTAGAAGCTCAAAATACCAAAAGCAACACTAAATAAACTAAAAAGCAAGACAGTGCTTCTGGGATCATGCCAAGGTATCACTGTGTTTGTTAGGCAATTGCAACAGTCATTAACGATGTTCTTTAACATCAAAAGAAGCTCAAGCATTTGAGAAAATATTTTGAATATATTAACCTGCAAAATAAAACATTATTGTGAAGCAGAAAGTTCAGTTGTGAACACATTCGTTCAACTTTTTGTTCTTGCTGTTTTCCAACCATTTAGATTACAAAATTCAAGAGTTTGGTTTTTTTTTTCTTTTTTGTCTAATAGGATGGTAAAATTCCTGTCCCAAAGCCCTGAAATCAGTTAAGAACTTGAAAAAACTCACCCACAACCTCAGTCTTTCAATCAGATTTTAAAACTTGATTTTTTTTTCTTTGAAGAACGCTGGCAATATGTACTTATATTACACAAATTTGTCCATTTGAGTGTCTATTCAGAGGTGTCAAAACAATTCAGTACAAATCAAACATGAATCAGCACTGGACTAGAAGACACAGTGGAAGAAAAAAGTAAGTTTAAATTAGGAAAAAGTGCCAAATGACAGAAGAGCACTCAATAAAACTATTTTTGTTCTAACCCCCATCTTTTTGAAGGAAACAAATTAAGGAAAATTAAAATCTGTTAATGAGACAAGAAAACATTCCAATAGAAAAGCCTTATCTCCTTCACCTCTACTCTATTATTAAGTCACCTAAGTTTTCCCACAGAAATTTTGCTGTTAATATTTTAATCTCAAATTAGCTGAAAGGAAACATGATTTAAATAAAGTCAAAATAGCCAATTGTTAACAGCTTTGCAATTTAACTTCTTTTTTACATTAATTTACTTTAAATTACTGAAAGAATAGATGTAGATTGGTGAATTGTACATTACTAAAAAAATGTAACAAAACTTCAAATAAATGTGCTACTGCACTATGTGAAAGAATAGTTTTAAATGTGAACACTAATAGCTAAGTCTGTCTATGTAGGTCTGTGGATGTCTTAAAATTGAACTTTGAACCCTCGAGCATCAGGCCACTACTTCCTAGCTGCAATTGGTATGGACTTGTGCAAATTCTGATATTAAGTTGCATTTCCTGAATCCTTTCTTAAATAAAGTGACACAGAACAGAAATTACAGGAGACTGATTATGCATTGTGTCTCTGTGTACAGACTATTTAGATTAGGAAAATCGGGGCAAGGGTAGTGGGGGTAGTAGGTACTGAAAGGATGGGTCCTGGAAAAAGAATGGCTTTCTAGAAAGAAGAAGGGGTCTCTGAAAGAAGATGTTTAAGATCCTGGCTGATGGAAAGATTCTGGAAACGAAGCGAGATCCTGGATATCAACAAGATGGTTTCACCCGAACACAGGGGAACTCTCTCAAGGACCATGGCTAGAAACACCCAATAGGCACTGCATGCAGCTGCATGGCAGAAACCAACACGATTTTTTGCCTGACCGCCCCAGGTCAGCAGTGACCTCCCTACTTGGAAGATAAGTTGATATCTGGTGAACACAGTGCTGGGTGGGAGGGTGAGAGAGTGGGTACAAGAGATTAAATCAAGTTGAGTAAAAGCTCTCATCTCATCTGTTCTTAAGCAGATTTCAGTATTCAGATGCACTGCAGGCTCTTGTTTACTTTGTCTTGCCTGTTATAGTTACAGAATACGCTGAGCTTCACTGCAGATGGTAGGTCTACAAGTTCTTATTCATTTTAGATAGCTGAAACTGGAAGCTAAGCATGCTTTATACCCAAAAGGAAGCAGAAAGAGGACTGATCCGGTGCTTGTTTTCTGGGCAGTTGGGGATGGGTGGAAGGATGGGTGATCTGAATTGCCAGAAGGTAAAACACGATGAGGTGTGCAGAGGTAAGCCTTAAAGTTAACAGGACTTTGTGCATACTTAAAAATGAGCACAACTTCTGCACTTACCTCATTGACTGGTCTCATCTCCTTTTCCCAGTGATGCAATTGGTAAGCCTACACTTTGCATCATGCGTATTTGCTCTTATCCATCAGACCGAACAGCAAGACTAGCAAAAACATAGTCTTCTACAATAGGCAAAGGCTCAGTATGTTTCAGAGCAAAAGGATTGTAACTGCTATTTGGAGCATAAAATGGTACCCAGACACCGTTAATGAGACAGAGGTCTCCCCAGTCTCAGAATATAGGCAGTACACAGAAGCCTTCTTAGTTTCTGCTTCCACATAACCACTGCAAAAAAAGAGTCTGAAGAGCTTAGGAAAATAAAGATCTGCACATTCCAGCTCAGGGAAATCCCTACATGCACAACTGTGCAAGCCAGTATGACCTGGATAGATCAAATCCTGGCACATACTTGAAGGAGATTAGGGTGAAAATAGGACATGGAACAATGGCTAGGCCTGGAAAATAAGATAGGGTCCTGTAAGTGCTTCCTCACTTGTCTCTTAATTAACATCTCTATCACTAGTAATGGTGCCTCCCATTCTTTCTGATTTTCCTTTCTTTCTCATTCTGCTTCTAAGCAACTCCCTAAGACATCCCTCTCTTCCCATCTTCATTTATTTGTAACTTTGGGTGATCCTTCTCTCCAACACTGCCTCAAGACTTTCCCTCTCTTTTATGTCAGTACACTAAGTTTGCTTTTCTTTCATTTCTCTTTTGAAAAATTATTGGAGCACCTGCTGTAGTTTACAGTTTTACCCATTTCTGTCTCAAAACTAAAACCAAAACAAAAATATGATGAAGAAAGATCTTTTTGTGTCCTTTTTTTCTCGTTTGTTTTCTTACTAAGTTATATAGCTAGTTCCAGATCAACCTCTTAGCCCTTTTGATTTTGGATTCAAGATAACTGACATGTGCACATACAGCCTAGAACACTTCATGGAGTTCCATTTAAAGAATATGATTATATTCTTAAAACAAAAGTTAAACCAAATTTTGTATTCTGTTACTATAATGGACGATATTTCAGCAGCGATACTCAGCTCACTCATATTTCTCATGTCTCCTGGCCTTTGGCCTTGTAAAGAAATGATATTCAAATTTCAGTGTTGCAGTAAAATGTAGTAGTGGAAAAGCCCTGTATTTTGCTTGCCCTGACAATCTGTCAGGATGTGATTACAGTGTTAATTCCCATACCCATATAGAATCTTTTTTCTTTCTCTTTTACATAATTAAGCACAAGTAAATTTGGTCCCTTGGTAGTATGAATCTTCAAGAAGAGTTCATTCCTAGGAGTTAATTCCTAATTAAAAACAATTCAATTTTGTTGAAGCCAATAAAATTTGTCTATTGATTGTTTTCAGTGTTAAATACAGGAGTACCAAAACTAGAATGTGCTTGAAAGAACACACACAAAGACAAAAAACAACTGCATCAGGTGAACCAGCTTCCAGCACAGAAAATAATAATTTTATTTTGGTAAAAACAGAGGAAAATGATACCACAATAAAAAACCGAGAGTGGACAATGACAGGCCTCCTACTCACAGAGATGCTTCTCAGCTCATTACCTTGATTTTATTTCATGCCCACTGTTAAGCAGATATCCCCACATCTATGCCAAAGATGCAGAAACTGCTGCTAGTGAAAACTGAAACTGCATTCATGTTATACTACATGTGTTATCAAAAGGGCCACATTAACCATGTAATGCTGGGTCTTCAAGTGTTTTTCATTCAGGTGAACCAGCTTCCAGCACAGAAAATAATAATTTTATTTTGGTAAAAAAGAGGAAAATGATACCA